>JBBYHO010000002.1:629397-643447 GCA_038382025.1 Adansonia gregorii | reverse complement strand
TATATATATATATATATATTATAACATAAAAAGCATACCCAGTTACCTCTACTAACAGAGATAACCGACCGACCTATGTCAGTTCTGATATTTTTGGTTATGCAATTGAGATCAGTCGATTTCAGTTACTTTCTTTACTAAAGTCAGTTTTGGGTTTCCAAACAAATCGACAAACACAATCGATAGCTCAGTCCTAGTCCTAACAGCAATTAAGCCAGGAAGATCAAGATGGATGATAGTTACTTGGAATTATCATCAGTATAATAAATAAACAATGGCGATCGAAACAATAAGACATTCAAGGAAATTAAAGATACCGAAAGTTCTTCATTAGCAGGAATTCGTTTTTCACTTGCGATGTAAATTGTCCTCTAATCCTCAGGCAAAGTTGATTTTCATTTTTTTAGTTCAAAATCTTCAACACAAAACCAATAATTGTAGTAAATATCAATGTCAAAAGTCACAACATGGCAAGAATTCACAGTCTAACCACTAGCTTATCCGAGTAAGGCTTACTTTATAGATCACTTCTTTTTCTTTGGTTCTGCTGCATAATCATTTATTAGTGCTTCAACATCTTTCCAGAATAGGCCTTCCACCAATACTCCGTCCTTAGTGAACCTGCAACATTTCAACGGGTTCAAAATGAAAAGGGATTGCACTTGCTGGGTTTGCAGAGAAATACAGGAAAAGGAAAAGGGAGATACCATTGGGTAACACTTTTGGTGAACTCTACCGGTTTCCCTGCAGATATTGATTTGGGATCTGCACTTGCTATAGAAAGTGTATAAAGATCAGAGAATCTTGGCAACTTCGAAGAGACCACCAAACCAGTACTGGTGACAGATCCCTGAAAACATGAAATTAGTACTTATATGTAGAAAACAACATGGACGGGGCTTTGTACAGAAGCACACGAAAAGAGCATCTTAGGAACCCCAAAAATTATGTACATTGGTTATAGTGGATTTACTTCTAATCTTTGTAATTTGGTAAGCTCCTTCCACCAGGAGGCACAAAAAAAGCACCACAATATGTAAGCTTTGTCATAGAGGTTAGGCAACAATAGGGGTTTGTTTGTGTTGAGTTCGTACAAGAAACATCATTACGTACGGCAATATTCAAGAATCTAGATAACTATTGCGATGCTAGACATTATTCCACCTGATTACGCCGGTACAAAGCATTTATGATAGACTAAAAAAAAAAAAGGCAAAGTTTTAATAAGTTAAGGATGAAATGTAATAGTTTAACCACTGAATTGGAAAAAAAATGAAAAAAAAAAAAAAAGACCTTATGTGAGCCATGTGGCTGTAGAATGAACAGCAAAGAACTGAGCTGATGATAGATAAAAACAAAACATGCAAAAGATTAAATTACTCTTCTTCAATTTCATTTATGGTGCAAATACTTTTTAACTTTCTAATAGAAACTTGGACAGAGTGCTAGATGACAATAAATTCCCAAAAAGTCCAAACTCAATCCTATATAATCATGCCAATAAGATTAAATAAAGTTAGATGGTAATCTCATGAATCAGTAACCACAGAAATTTGAGGAAAGTTCAACATCACAGGCTTAAACATGTCAAGAACAATATCCAAACTAATCATACATGAAGGTAATCTCAGCTTGATGAAAAAGTAATCAATGCATAGCACCAGATATAAAATATGGAAATGTACGATTAGAAAGTGAAGGAGCTTACAGCAGGAGCATAAGTAAAGAGAATCGCATTCTTTTCCTTTGTGTAGATGATCAGCTGGAGTAATCCATTGAAAACTATATACTTGCCAGAGTCAAGGATCGAAGAAACATGAAATTAACATAAACGATTACATTCTTTAGTTGCCAACAAAAGTGAAAAAAAAGGAAACTAAGTAAGCACCATCTCGTCTTAACAGTAGGTACACTCTTGCCCTTAGGTTTAAGCATTAGAAACTAAGGAGGAAAAAAGGATTGTTATTGTTTTGGTCTCTCTTCACATTTAACAAAGAAGCAAGATGCCGAATCAAAGGTTGGATGAAGGGCAAGACTTTCTTCCTCAAAGCTCTTAATCACTAAAAATAGTGCCAAATAGATGGGAATTTCAATAGAATTTTCTTTCATAAACAAAATTTCCACATGATCAAGAGAACATAAATACATTTAGCCATCTAAGTCTCAGTCTTGATGCTGCTTCCGCTGCTCAGTTATACATCTAGAAGTAACAAAAAAGAAATTCATTTGGTTACAAAAGCTAATATAACTTTTATATAATTAAATTTTAAACTTTTAACTTCTTTTGAATAATAAAGTACCTAATTTCAATTTCATAAGGATCAATTATGCTCAGATATGTATTATATTTTATATATTTGCTCATTTCAATAAATATAATTTATCCTATTACTACCTGTTTCTATTAAATAACAAACTAAATTAGATTTTATACAGTTTATCATCACAATTTTAAATGAAGAAAAATTGCAATTCAATTCAAATTCACCCAAAACATTCTTAAATAACTATTTATCTAGCAATTATAATAAACCAAAGCAACAAATTCTAAAAACAACTTAATGAGGAAGAAAAAAAAAGGATATAATACGATGCAGGCGATGAGGAAATCACGGTTTTCGGGGAACTTCTTCTTGTAAAATTGAGCGAAAAGAGCGATTACAATAATAATCGTTCCAAGCAATAATCTGACATTGCTCATCCTCACATCTTCTACATATCCACGACTCTTAACAATCTATTTAAAATCCAAAAAAAAAATTTCAAAAAATAAAGTTATAATTGTGAAGACCAATGAATCTAGGGTTGTTTTGATTCTTTTTTTTCTTTTTTCAAATTTTTTTACCTCAGAGACTGATTCGTCCAGGACGTGTTTGATGGAGCTGTGATCTAAGAGATTCGCCTTCTTCGCGTTTTTGCTTCCCGTTTCTGCCTTCTTTTCTTGCATTTTTAAGGAGGAAATGGCGCCGCCGATGTTCTGAGACTGGTGGAGAGACAAGCACGAAGATGAAGTCAAGGTTTATAAGTGGTCTTACAAACTGATGGAACGACGGCGTTTGCTAATTGGGCTTGTTTTTCCTTTATTTTTTTTTTCAAGTTTAATATTCAATATTTTTATCTTAAAGTTGTAATTAACAAAAAAAATTTTCTTATTTTTAGTTAAATTTTTATATTTTATTAAATTTAAATAAACTGTTAAATTTTATTTTGTACTTAAATAAATCTTAACCTTTTAACTTATATCAAGCTAAACATTTTTAACTTGTAGTTTGTACTTAAATTAAATTTTTATATTTTTCAAAATATAATTTGTTCTTCAAATGAAAACGTATATAGGTATCAGTTGAAGGTCAAAAATTTAATTGGATATAATAAAAACATATAAGCTTCGTTAAATTTTTTTTAAAAAAATCATTATTTTCGCATTTACATTTTACTTGCACCAAAGAGGAGAAACGATTTTTGTTAAGCTTTTTCGTCGTTGAATTTTCTTATTCTTCTTTCCTTCTTTGTTCTTACTAAACAAGAATATTTACGTAAAATTGAAGTTGTTCATGTGTTATGAAGGAAAATAGGTTAATTAATTGCTGTTTTTTTCCCATGTACAAAATTCGAGCATCAATACATAATCAAATTTATTTTTGGGATTTCCCAATTCTATTCAAATGTTAGATTTTTTTTTTTAATAAATACAGAGAAAACCATAATTAAAAAAAATTACAAATGTTGAGATTATCAGACTTACAAAATAACACATAAATCAACTGAAATTACTGAACTATGCTCTAGGATCACAAATTTATCTTCATAAGTAATCTTTTTATATAATTTTTTTTTTTTAATTTCAGGGTGCCTGTTAATATATGCTATAATTCAGCTTGAATATTTTGACCAACAACTCATTAGTGTAGAAATAAATAGAGTTGATGGATGCATGGGGCAGAAACAAAAGAGAATTTCACTAAGGGGGCTTCGGTTTCGTGGTACGAATGGCATCCTTAATAAGCAACAATCGAACACCCTTGACAAGTTCCTCTTTAACCATGAACAAGACAGCAGCTGCAAGAACACTTTGGACGATTTTCGTGTTCATACCTTTGTAAAAGCCAGAGAAGCCTTCGTACCGGATCATCTTTAGAATAGCATCCACAGTCCCTATGTTTGATGCACATGATGGAAGTTAAAAGAAATTAATCTGAAGCTTAAAAAATGGAGAGTTAAATAAAATCCAAACATAAAAACAAGCAGAGTTTTCATTCATTGAAACCCTTCAATAAATTAGTCTTGATCTTCTCTAACATGATTTCATCACCGGCTTTTGTTATTCCAAAGGACCAACCCAAGGCAATAACCTAATCGGGTTGTCCCCCCTTAGATGTGTGTCATGTACCAGTCAATGTCATAGATAGAATTATCCGGAAAGATAAGATGGTGGACTTAACGACCCAGAAGTTTTGACCTTACTTGTTTAAACATTCAAATCATGTAAACTTGATCATAATGTTTCATACCTTTGTACTGATACCTTCTGTCCCCAGTTGTAACTTGTTTTGCTTGAAGTCTTGACTGTAAAGGCAACAAAGAAATGGATAGGACTTAAGACTCATTTTTCAAGTGATAATGACAGATTATCCCTTACCATGACGGATTCAAGAGGCCATGGTTCATAGTTATGACTTTGGCAGGCCAAAGGGTTCTATTTCTTTTTCGGTGGACTTTTCGTACTTCGCGATTCTCAAAATTCATTTATCCAATTTCAACTGATTCAGATCAGCTATGAGCACGATGTTTTTTCTTCTAAAAAATGCACATCTGCATGTCATATGATCATACCTTTACTACGAGAAGAGGATATGTCACAATAGTAGCTCCAAGTTTTGCCAAAGCTCCAAGAAGAAATATCTAGCATGAGTAGACAGTTCATGATGAGATTAAGACGTTTTAAAGGAACACTTGTGTAATTATTAGTAATGGGTGATGAACTCAGAGCCAACCTCCAAAGCAGTTACTCCATTGTTGCCCTGCTTACTAAGAGATCGTCTTTTCTTCAGCTTCTGCAACATTGTTTCATACAGCATAAATTGTATAGAAGGATTGCTCACCTGTGAGAAACATCAGGAACAATCAATGGTACACCCTTAGCGTATGTAACAGTCACTTCTTACATACCATTATCAATGTTGGGAATACACCTTTCCAGAAGCCCCAAAATCCAGCTTCATCATAGACTTCTTGAATCTGCAAGTATTCCATACGCAAAAGAATGAAACAAAAAAATCTTGCATTTTGGTTGACATCAATAAGGAAACAAAATTTCAAAGTAATTAATCCAAAATTTTAAGATATTCTCGGACCTTAAGTTATCAACTACACTTGCTATGATACCTAGAAAACTTATCGCTCATCAAAACAAAAGCTCATAATTCATTTTCTTCATCAATTTTTATGTTATCATCATTCAGCAATCCTATCAACTGTCCTATCCTTGTAGCCATTCCACCACACAGCAAAAGCATCAGAAGAGAATTAATGCTTTCATTTTTATTTTTATTTTTTTTTGTATCTCCCATTATACAGTTTAAAACTGCAATATTCTACTATTTCCATTGGAGATAACTTGTATGAGCTACAATGTCATAAGTGAATTACATACAGAACAATATAGACCAATCAACTGTGCATACCGCATGGCTCGTTCCATAAGAAAGAGGCTCGCTGACAGAAAGAACTGTTTCCTCTGAAGCAGTAGTTGCCAACCTATCAGAATGGTCTTTCTTAGAGATTTTTGTGTGAGCCTGCAGTACAATAGTTGTTTAGTTTAAGTATGAACAGAGATGTAAACTGAACAAGAAATAGAGACTTTCAAACTGCAGTACGTAATTCAGAGCTTGAGAGAAACACAACTTTTAATGTGATCCAAAACAACAGTGCAGATGCGAAGCATTAATTTAATGTTAGGCATACTTGATCAAGAACACATTTATCACACCCAAGAGGCCACATTTTCTCAAGGCATAATATTGGCCTGGGAATCTAGGATAATTAAAGAATGCCATTGGCCTAGATCCAAAGCACCATGCTTATTGTAACCACTATTCAACTATAAGTTACTTGGCGAATAATACATACAATGAAGTTTGCTCTTTCTATGTTTGCGAGCAAATAGGAAGCTTTCTGAAATGCATATTTGCTTTTTACCTGCATGCGTGTCACAACTACCCAGATGGGATTAGTCAACAGCACATTTACGCACCTACATAGAGAAACGTTCAGCATATATTTAGCTCACAGATATACAGAGAAGAGAAAATTACTACCCAATTGTGGATATTGTCAGAAAGTAATTGGCGCACATGCTTTTCAAATTATAAAAGAGCTTTTAGAAAGCTGATGCAACAACAGCCACAGGCGATCAAACTTGGGCCAACATTGGAAATACATAAAATAGATTACCCAGCTAAAGCTGCTACAATAAGTGAAGAAAGCATCCCAACTGATCCATCACCAATCCCTTTTTTCTGGCTTTCAAGTGCTCTAATTTCAGCTTTTTTCCTGAATATTTGATAGAAATAATAATAAACACCCTGTATCATAGAAATAGTAAGTATTTATGAATCCAGAAAAAAAAAAAAACAAAACAAACAGAATTTGGCAAATTTACATAGTCACTTCACAAATAGAAAATAGTTTATGCAAGCGAAAAGCAAGCAATCCATTGCAAAGATAGATCAATAGGAAAGTCCAGTTAGAAAAACAATGTATAAGGAATGTAGTTAAGCAAAAAAAAAAATGGCTCCATAGAAAATATTCTCAAAATAGCTCGCAAGATAGTGATGGGAATTCTATTTAGCTCCATAGCATCTTAACATCAATAAGAACAAACCAATCCTAACCTTTGTACTAATTAATCTCAAAACCAGATTCAGTTTGGGTTTCCTGAGGTTTATGGTATTCAATATGAGTTTTCACAAATATTAACAAAACTAGAGATGAAGAAAAAAAAATCTGAAAACAAAAAATAAATAAATGCAGAGATGACAAATCTGTCACCACATAGGACCACATAGCATTTACGTTGAAAGTCACAATTCATTTGTCAATAAGTGCTCTTAGCCAGTTTATGTTATCCATTTGCCATATAGTATACATTCAAAAAGAGCTGCTGTCAAGGTAAGGGTCGCAAACACATGCGGGCAAACTACTAACTTTTCTCAGTTTCAACGTAACACTAAGGCATAACATACAAAAATGAGAGCATTCCAACGATTCCTAAGTTCATAAATCCACTTCTCTTTTTTTTTTTTCCCATCACACTCTAAGCAACCAAACAAACAATGAAACAGTACTAAAACAATAAGCAAAAAATAAAAAACTTCAAAATCATTATTAATTGAAAATTTATTTTCATTTGCTTCGCTTGGTAACATTACCATTACTCCAGTTAAAGCGATAGAATAACAAGAACAATTGTGCTAGAAATCTAAAAAGGCAGTCACCTGAGATGCAGCTGTACCAACCAAAGAAGGCGTTAAGCCTCCGTACAACCGTTCCCATCCTTCTTGTTTTACAACCTATTCACAAAAGCAAGCAAGCAAATTCAATACTAAACACAAAAATTACTAACACTCTTCGATTGTTGTTGCTGCTTTTAGCTATCTCAAAAATTGTTGAATAGCAAAAGTAAATCATAATTGATCAAAAGTGAGAAAATGATTTAAGATGCAACATCATTTTTAATATAATTGGTTGAAGAGTCTAAAAACAAACAGTACGCAACTTAAAACAGCTCAATTAGCATATTCCGTTAAATGCTAAGTATAACATAAAGCCATCGTCTAACCGAAAACAATTGAAAAGAAAAAAAAACCTGGCACATTTGTTCAATAGATCCAAGTTTCCGTTTCTCTTTCTTGAGATCACGCTCCGTTTGTTGGCGAGTATTTACCTGTAGATCAAACAAAAAAAAAACAGAAGATTATTGTTAAAAATAAATTTAAACAACAAATATTTGAAAGGGAGGGAAAAGAGAACCGTACAGTTTGAAGAGGATACGTGATGAGTTGAGCTATGATCCCTCCACCAGCTCCCGCCAGTCCATTGATCAAAGCGTCCGACATCGTTTTGATCACAGCAAAAATGGATGATTTGAAAAAAGAAAATATTAATATTTTCTCGAGAAAATCCGGCGTTCGGAGACTTTGTAAAAAGAAGAAGGAAAATTGGGGAAAAAAAAAAATCTAACGTCTCGCAGAGAGAAAGAGAAGCAGCCAGCAAGTGCTATCTCTGACTTTGGAAGTAGCGAAGAAGCGTACAAGACATTTGGGGAGGAGGCTTTTGCCTATCAAACTTCTCGTTTCTCACTTACGTTTTGGTCGTTGTAGTTCCGTTCAAGAAAGCAAATGAAAGGGAAATTTGGTTTCCCAAAAAATAATATTTTAAGAAATAAATTAATTTTTTTATAAAAATTCATTTTTTTTATTGTTTCAGTGATATTATAATAAAATATTTTTATTATTCTATTATTTTTTAAACTATTTATATTAATATTTTTATTATTCAATTATTTTTTAAACAATTTATATTAACATAGAAAGAGCAGATCTTGTATTCAAGGATTTTTTTTTTCTTTGTTTCTGTTTTTATTTTTAAGGGTCGATATATGTTTTGCTTAGTTTCAGTTTATATATTTAGAGCATCGATTTCATCAATATTAATATTTGCTTCAATTTTATTATTTATATAAAAATTTTTAAAATAAAATATAGATATAAAAAATATTAATATAATATAAATATATAAATTTGATTTATTATATGTATTTTTGTATTTTCTATTTTTTGTTAAAATAAAATATTTAACTAAATATTTTTATGTTCTATATTATATTAATTAAAAAATAATATATTAAACTAACGTAAAGTGGAGATTGCACCTATATTATAAAATAAGATAAATGTGTGGTAAACAATTGTAATTTTTGATAAATTATGGCATGTTAAATTTTTTACGTTATAATTGTATAAAGTGTTTGTATAAGTGTATATATTTTGACATTTCATTAATACAAATAAGAAAAACAACAATTTTAGCATGACATCAATAAAATAAATAATATGTTAAAATCACATAAAATAAATTATTAATTTATCATGAATACGAATATGTAGTATAAAATTGTAAGTTATTTATATATATAGTTTTAATTAGACTTAGTAATTTTAAGCACAAAATAATTATTCAACACAAGTACAATATGAAAATATTATTAAAAACGATATAAAAACGAAAACACAACTTAAATACTTGAAGATATCAAAATTAAAATAAAATAAATTATTAATATTTTAAAATTTATAGAGATATATAATAAAGTAACATAAATATAATTTAAATACACTAAATAAAAAAAAATAGAATTTGTTGCACGCAGGATGCATGTGAGGTTTTATTTTTTATTTTTTTAATTTGAAGACTTAGGTTGCATGATTAGTTGATTCTTAATTAGTGAGTAGTTTTCTTCTTTTTTTTTTTTTTTTTAATTTTCAAATAGCAAGTTTTCAAAGGTAGGCGTATTTTACTTATAATTTTTTTTAATAATTTTAAAATTATTCAATCACAGTATAAAATTATATAGATGTATACCAATTTAAACTCTAGATTTTATTTAATATTTTCATTAAATCCTACACAATTTAAAATTATAATTAACTAATTGTATTACAATAATTATTATAATTTTCAAATAATAAATTTCAAAAGACATAAATATTCGTATTTACCTTTTTAATATCATTTAAATTTTTAATAATTTATTTAATTTTATTAAAATCACTTAACTCGTAACATTAAACTTAATCTAATATTTTGATAATAATATACATAGATGAAATGAGGGCCGAACACATCCAGCCCTCAATTTTTCGTTAATTACAAAATTATCCCCCGATTGTAAAATCAATTGGAGGATTACTTTACATATATGTTATAAATTTTACTTCATTATTTGAATAAAGTGTGGAAATTATAGGATGTATTTTCTTAAAAACTGCTAAAATAGATCATATTATTAATAATATGTTTAGTTCAGTAAAATAAAATAAAATTATAATAAAATTATTATTCTATAAAAATAGAATAGAGTTAAAATTAAATAGTTATAATTGTAGTTTTAATTCAGTGGAACGAATATTATGAGTTTTGAATACTCAACAAAGATATTCAAATCACCTAGAGTAATTTTATATTTCACTCAAGATTAAAATAGCCATTCAATAAGGGAAGATGCGAAATTGCTATTTAGACCTTAAATAGAATAAGATCAAAATTAACAGTATCACGAAATAAATATTTAACGATCAAAACTACGGTATCACTTAACACACCAAATGGATCCTTATTAAAATAGCCATAACAGTGAACTAGACATGTTATAAAAATTAAAAACAAAATATTTATTATATCATATTTTAATAATTTTTTATATATTCCTTACCTTTGACAAATAAAAATAAAACCTAGTACGAGATTTTATTATTTCTTTCATCATAGTTACTAGTTTTTAATTACGTAATGATATTTATGTCGGTCAATCCCGTATTTGGTGGAGTACTTGTATATGTGTATATACATATATATATATATATATATATAAGTACATTATTAATACTCTATATTGATTACTTAATTGAACTAACGAATAATTGGCACCAATTTAAATTTAACTGATAATTTATAGCGAAATTAATAATAGTACTATAAAATAAAGAATTAAGATTATATAATTTTTTTTGTTTAAGGCTTTTCATATTAGATATCCGTATTAGATTAAAATAATTTAAAATCAAATCGAATCATGTTTCGAACAAAAAAATTTTTCTTAATGTCTACTTTTTTTTCGTAAGGGTATATGAATTTTCTCATTGTAAAAAAATAACTACTTACTCAAAAAAATGTACTCGCTGTTTTAAACACTATTTTCTTCCAAAACAATAGCTGAGAAAAAATTACTGTTAGAAAAATAGGGATTTCTTTTTTTATCAAATTGTAATTTATCGGCCTAACAATTGAGAAAAAGAACCAATTTTAGTTTGAAACAATTACGAGTAAAAATAAAAGCTTTCATCAAAAAATAGATATTTATTTATAATACATATATTTATGTTTATGTATATATATATATATATACATGCATATAAATTCTGTGATATCTTCTATTAAAAATAATTATTTATATTTATTTTTAAAAATTTTTAAAATTTTATATATATTTATTAAGAAAGTGACAATATATTAAAATTTATATATTAAAATTACATTAAATACAAACCTACTGAGACTGCATTAAATGCAAACCCTAGATTTAATTGGACGATCTTGTAGATATATCAAGCAGTATTAATTTTTTTAGAAAATAATTTAAAATTACCTTTTTCTTTCCTTTTACCGTAAAAATTTGCAATAATTTTTTAATTAAAGTTTTTCTCTATATTTTTATTATCGTTGAAATCTCTTTAGCCTTAATTGAGCACTTCCATCATTAATAATAATAATAAAACCCTAATTAAATACGCCAATCTAATCTTATATATAAGAATAAGAGATTCATAATTAACTAGCCATAGCCAATCTCCAATACCGGCAAACTAAAGGTTCTGCTTCTGCTCCTTCAAACAGGATGGTAATTTTCTTCTATACAACTTTTTTCCTTTTTCTTAATTATTCCATGCACAAAAACATCAATAAATTTATTTTGTCAGTTGGATCTCAAATATTCTCAAGTTTTACCATTTTGCTTGAGGTTAGTTCAATTCGAACAATTTTAAGAGCGTTGCAAAATGGTTAAAGCCCTACTTCTATAAAGTGACTACTTGACTACCAAGTCAGAACCTAATTTTCAGAATTTTAAGAACAGGTTGAAAATGGTGCTGGAGTTTGATCTTTTCTAAAACTATTTTCAAAAGTGATTGCTTGATTATCAAATCAAAACTGATCTTCATTATTTCAAATCAAGTTGAAAAAATAGTATTGTATTGATTGTTTTTTTTTCTTTTAATTCTTTAAATTTTTGTAGATCGGCATGGAGAACATGAAAGTTGAAGATGTTATCAAATTTAACTCACCTGTTTCCATGAAAAGTATGAGGAAAAAAGACCCACTTCCTGAACGGCACTATATTTTGCAACTAACCATCCATGATGCGGAAGACATTGACACACCAAGCAAATGCCCAGGTGTCACGCGAAGAAACTATCAAGTCCTGTCATGGATCAACCCCGAAGATCAATACCTAACAGATGAAGTTAAAGGGCACTGGAAACTTAGATGGGAGGAACAATTTGACATCCCGTTGAAGAACATTGTCATCTCGGAGCCCATGTTTTTGAGCCTGGAAGTTATCAGGAGGCAGTCCGATTGTGATCCAGGGCCATCGAATGGTGTGGTCGTGGTGGGCAGAGTCAAGGTCCCTTTGCCCCAAAAACTGGGGATTAATCAGTGCAAAACATTTGGACTCGTCAGGTTCGTTGAAGGGGCAACTATAGGTCAAGGCCATATTACAGTTACTATGAAACTAGTCAGGAACGCTGCTGAAATTCTTTGAAATTGTTGTTCTTTTAGGATATATGTTATAGAAATACTAATGCGAGGGGCCAATGCAACATATAAACATAATTCTATATTTCAATACAAATTTTATGATATTAATTTCTTTAGAGATACTTACTATTAAAAATTTTAAGTACTTTGAAATTTATGATTTAATTTTTTTAATAATTACATTATTGATTAAATTTCTATGTTGGTAATATTAACAATGTAATTTGTCTATATATAATATCATACATATATATATATATATATATGCAATTGCGTTTTGGTCCTGTATCGAATATTATAATATATTTTCATTTATTATGCATTATGTGAGCTCAAAATAATTAGTATGTTTCTTTTTTATCATAAAATTAGCATACTAATCTTAAACACTATTAGTGAATAAAATAATGACATCTCATCAATAAATAAATATAAAATTTTTAAAAATATAAAAAATAAATATAAATAACTATATTTATATTAGGTGACATCATCAGATTTATGATCAATGTATACAATCATACATTATTGATGATCAAATATAAATCCTATACGAAAATAGTTTCCTTGAAAGCGAAAGAATAAAGAAATAGAATTTATCATCTTTATGAAAATTTAAACCATGTGGTGAGAAAAAAAAAGTGAATCAATGTAAAGAGAATTTTTTTTTTTTTTGAAAACTAATGCATTTATTATTACTTTTAAAAAAGCCTAATACATTTTTTCGTTTCTTGCTTTGATTTCTCGATATTTCTTTATGTAGATTTATTATTTTATACATTTTTTTATTTTTAAATTTTATAGATAAGTAAAAAATTACCATGCTATTTTTTACTACCTTTTTTTTTATTTTTAAAAACATATATATCAAGAATATATGTTAATTTTTTATTTTTTTAACTTAGACTTATGTTAATTATATACAATTAATATAGCTAAATTATCCTATCTACTACATCAAATTTATATTTTGGTATTAAATTTATTCAAGAGTCGAGTAATTCATTTAACTAGATAAACTTAGTTTATGTTAGATTAAGTCGAAATATAAGATTTAGTGATTCAAACTGATTAATCTAATTTAAATTAATATTCATCCAATAAAAATAATTTTTTAAGTAAATTTAATTATAAAAATATTATTTTATTTTTTAAAATTATAAAAAAAATTATCAAATTGAATCAAACCCCAATCGAATAAAAATTTTTTTAAAAATTCAGATCATATTCCAACTTGATCATGAACATGTATATTATGTACTTCTTTTTACATTTGGGTATGAAAAGTGTTACATAATCTGTCTTTTTTATACCAAATTTTATCTTATTTAAAAAAGATCATTTTTCACAAAATAAAAAAAATTTATTATTTCAAATAGTACTTTTTAAATAAAATGGGATGATGGAACGGACAAGTTATTAAGCCTTTTTTTTCCTTTTGAACATTTTGTTTTTG
>JBBYHO010000002.1:595813-609291 GCA_038382025.1 Adansonia gregorii | reverse complement strand
AGCTTCCACCTCGTCTAGAATGCTTGGATGCATCTGACTGCACATCATTAGAAAAAGTGTCGTTCACAGATCAATACCTACATAATGACTCTCCTTTAAGTTATCAAGACGAGATCCTATTGTCTAACTGCTTCAAGTTGAATCAGGATTCGATTGAAAACATTGTAGCAAATACCATGCTCAGAATTGGATCCCTAGCCCAAGAAAAAGGGTGGTCAGGTATTAATCGTAATCGTCAAAAGAAAGTGTTTTGCTGTTTACCAGGAAATCAAATTTTAACTAAGTTCGAGCCCCAGAGCATGCATTCTTCGATAGTTTTGAAGATAGACCCAAATAGTTGTAGTCGGAGCAGATTGTTGGTTTTTGCTCTATGCCTTGTGCTCGATCTCAAGCACCACTGTAGAGACAAAGATATTGAATTTATTTGTGAATACCACTGAAAGCCAGGGGTGGTGATTTTGAAAAGTTAAAAAGCTATTGGGTATGGTACCAGTGACATGTTGGGCCAGTGACGGAGTTCTTGGGTGATCACGTGTTCATTCTGTTTAGTGGCGATATGTTTAGAAGAGACGAGGATTATGAGGAGGCATCGTTTGAGTTCTACGTCGGCACTTTCGATCAAGGACTTAACAAAGTCAAGGATATCAAAGTGGGGAAATGTGGAGTTCATCTATTTTATGTGGATGCAGAGTATTGACAGTGCTGTTGAATCCGCTGAAAAGTTCAACTCTGATGAGATAGGCAATGATGAATCCGACGAGAATTCTGACTCCGAAGAAGATGCTAATATTGAGGAAGTCCATGATGACTCTACTACTAAAATGAGACATAGGCAAAAAAGAAGTTTTAGATATGATGGTGAAAGGGAAGGTGGGCCTAAAAGATTTGAAGACTTTCATTTATTTTGATCTGTGGGTCTGCTTTTGAGGAGATGCAAGTTCTCAATAATGTCATCCCAATGCATAGGTAGGTGAGTTTCATTTCATATCTCATATTAACATACCCTTTCGGCCATATTTAGTAGTAATTTTTGAACTTGTAAATTGCCTATGATAGAAAACGAGGGGCTTTGAAACTAGGATGGCATCTACCTTGCTCTGCTCTGTAAATTGCTTATCATTTAGAAAGTGATGTACCATTTTTTTGAGAAACTGAAACCTTATAGTTCTAGTAAATGTTAAAGGTTGAGGGTGGGGATTATTTTATTAAAAATAAGCGAAAAAAATAAAAAAAAATTTGTTCAAGAGTTAAAAATTTAATTTCTTTCCTGATATTGTAGTCTCCGATAATTTTTCCTCCTCTCATTCCCTTGTTGTGTCTTCTTTTGTAGGTATAAATGCTCCAAGAAGGAAATTCTCCTTATTAATTAATTTGAGGGAAAATTTGAGGGCAGCCAGAGGTTTCAATGCAGCAGCAAAAGGTTTTGCTTTTGGAGTTCATAAAAAAACCATAGGAGGACGTGGTGGGTGCCAAAAATCCTATATCAAGATTAATATCAACTTTTTTTCCACAACTGACTGGTCACTTGTTTGGTTTTAATTTATAGGATAACCGATCACTAGTGGACTTCGTTCAACTTCATTATTTGGGTCTCAGCTTCATTGTTGATGCCACAGGCGTCAGTTATTAGCAGACAAATGGTAGTAGAGATTGTAATCATCATGTATCCAAATTATCACTGCACTTTCCTTCAATGATTTCTTGATCCATGATTACCTGATTTCCCCATCAGGTACTGGTTGATTATTTCTGATCTTTATTCATATTAGCTCTGGTGCTGTTGCTTCAATGTTAAAATATTTGCTTATGTGTGGGATTGGTTTTTGCCTGTAACCTATGCTTTATCTTGATCTAGGTGTTAGTTGTGCTTTATCTTGCTGGAATACAAAAATGAAAGGTATCTTCCATCACTTTAGGTGTGTTTCTGGTTATGTTGCTTATGCATGCCCTTTAAATTTATTGACCTGCGTTTTGCATATTTTCTGGAACTTTAATTAACACTTCAGCTTTAGCCTAATCTGATGATGCTGTTCAACATTAAGATCATGGACGATTCAAGTATCTTCTTTGTCAGCAGCAGAAAAACTTGTGAGTCTTATGTCTGGTTCTAAATTCAAGGTTGAAACTCATGCAATTTTTCCTATCCAATTAAGAATCTACCACAATTTTGCTAAATTACATATCAAGGTGGAGAATTTACTTTCTTTGGTGTATTATGAACTTATGCATATTACCATTATATGACTCTGGTCTTCTGCTTGTGTGGAACTTCCATGAAAATTCAACCGTATAACTGATTTGATTGTACTGAGCCTGCAGATTATGGGTGCTTCTGATATCTTCTTTCTCACCAACAAAAAATGTTCACGAAATTTCTGGTCTTAAGGTCAAGGTTATAACCAATGCAAAACCGTTTTTTCTTACATTATAGATGTGCTTCTTACTTACAAATTTTAATGCGACTTGGTATCAATTAGTCAGAACCTGGAGATTAAGCTTTTGACACTTTAAATTTGCTACTACGAAGGGAATGAAAAGATGCAAGTGATTGGTCCAAGAACGGCAGATAACAGAGTGAAGAGGAAATGGCAAATATCAGGAAAGACCATGATGACCCTATGGCTCGATCAATGCCACAACTGAATTGGAGTTTTAGCTGTACAAAAAAGGGAGGAACAACTAAACTTTCAAGAGCTTCAATTTCTTCTACTGAAGGCTTGCTTTATGTTTGTGTTTGGACTGAGATTTTGAGACAATGCAAGTTGTTAAAAAATTTAGCTTCTTGATCTCATTCATCTTGGTTCAACGTCCTTTTTTTTTCTTTTGACTTTTTTGAGGCATATACTTCTGGCAACTCATTCTTCCTGGCGAGGTAAATTGCCTTTTTGAGTCTTTATGATTTAGTTCATCTAATGATTTTTAGCATCCTCATCACTCCCTTTCTTTCCTCCAGAGTTTCAAAGGATTATATAAAAATCCAGAATTTTCCAAAGTTGCTCTTCTATTAAAACTTGGGGAATGAGCATCGGGCTGGAGGCTATTTTCAATGGCAACCTTTGACAGTTTTTCTATCTTATGCGAGAAAACACTAGAAGGGTTGAAAAGCTACAACAGAAGCTCTCTCAAGTTCTTGAAGAATTTCAAGCAGATATAGAATTGTGAAGTTCAATTATACAGAAACTGTTTTTCTTTATTTCTTGGATTTACATATTTCCTGTAGTGGAACATGTACAATTCGTAAGTTTCCTTATCTGTAAGGAAGATAGTATGGTATTAATCATCTGGATTTACTGTTCGAAAAAGCATCTTTACTGGAAGATTAGATTGATCTGTTCAAAATACAGATATCAAATCCACATGTTATCCAACTAATACAAATCCATCAGTAAATCCAAGAAATATTTTATAACTAATTATTTAAACAATAAAAACTTAATCCATAACCCAAGATCGCAAATCCATCTTCAATTTTTAACATTCAATAGAAAATGTTTTTAACTAAAATATTAATGAGCGTTGTAATTAATCAAAACCCATCAATTTAATCAAACAAAATCATTAGGTGGTTTATTGGTGAGCTTTTTAATTATTTCATATTAAACTAATTATATAATTATTTTTAATTGGGCAAAAACTAAAAGATAATAATAAATAATTATATTTAATTGCCAAGAAAGAAGGGTTATAGTTAGGGGGGGATTAGATCAAGGACCAAGTTATATTCATCAATTTATTATGTTAAATAGATGTGTTAAAGTTGGAAGTGGGAGTGATATTTGCAGGTTTGCTTAATTTTGGCAGTTACAACTTTAGTTCCTCCAGCTTACTTCCCCCTAGTCTACTTGTTTGTTAGAACATTTGTTAGCTTTGTGTGTACCGTGCAGTATTTGAATTGAAGGCCAAATCCAGAGAAAGGTAAGCCGTAATTGGCTCCATATAAAAGTCCTTTTATACGAGTAGTTAAGATGTTTTTGCATATGTTACTTTCCTTGTGCTCTTTCATGCAAGTGGTGAACATTCGCTCGTATTGGGGAAGACGGTTATATCTATGATGCCTTTTGTCCTTTTGAACTTACAGAACAACATTTTTAGTTTTAACTCCAGGATACTAAGATTGGCCATGCTGTTGCGTAGCAGGCTTAAATCTTCGTAAGATTTGAGATCACAACGGATGGAAGAGATAAAACGGTAATCTAACGGTAATCTGTTCTTTCTGGTCGTTAACATGTGTTTGTGTTACGCACTATGCTATTTTATCCAAGTAGTTAAGAAGTGCTCGTGTCCGGGGAAGTGATCTACCTATAGTATCCTCTTCTCTTTTGGAATCTAACAAAATCCTTTTCTAGTTCAATTTGGGGAAATAAAAGTTGGCATAACGTTGAATGTGTTCTAAAGTCTTCGAACGAGCAGTGATCACAGTAGGTGCAAGCGAAAAGATACTATTAGTGATGACCAGAGACCAGAAATGTTGACTATGTTATCCCAGCTTGTTTGCCATTGCCTGCAAATTTTTGCTGCTATATGCTATCTTCTTTCTTTCCATGCTTCTCTTTATTATGTATCAAAGGGCGTTTCTGGTTGATTTTCGTACCCAGATTTACGTTTTCCAGCAGTCATTTGAGTAGTGAAACAGTGGTATGCTCTGAGCTGGCCATCAGTGGAAGGTTATCTATCCTGGGGAAAGCTAACAATGCTATTCTATTCAAGAAGAACTGTTAAAAGTTTCTCTGTAAAAACTTGGAAGTACTTAATTGTGTTCATTCATTTTGTGCGTACAGCATGTTTGAAATTCTGAAATCCTGATTTCGCAAAATATTTATAACCCAATAAAATCTCAAAAACTTTGCTCAATCATTTCCTTAAATACGTGACCATCTTGACAGCAGAGATACACCCACGACATGTAATGAAAATCGAGGTTTTAGTAAGATAATAATGGATTTTTTTCCTTGAATTTTCAAATACCAAAGCTGAACCAAAGTTCGGCTATACTGCCAAAATCCCCATTTGCAAATTTAAGTTCATCAAATTCCTTCTAAAAGAAATTTTATCAATTAAATTATCAAAAACCTTGTAATTGTTTTGGTTCTATTAAATTATGTACTTGTTGAAGTGAACATTATTCATAGGAAGGTCATAAGAAATTCCATCCAAAGTAAGTTCGCGAATGGTCAGTGGTAGCAAAAGTTTTAAAGTTACCGAGGAGTAAACTTTTGTCATAATTATTATTCTCTGATAAAATATCTACTTTCTATTAATTCCACAATATATCTAGAATTTTCTACAGTTACTTGCACATTTGCTAATCGGTTTATATGAAGTCAAAAAGCAAATTTATATTATTGATGAGTCAAAAAGACGCAGACATTTTAGTTGAATTTGTTGAAATGGTTTAATTTTAGAAAAAAAAATGAAGGATAGGGACAAATGGGGAAGCCAAAAAACAACCTTTTTAATATTATTGGTTACTGTCGGTGAGCCGATCATATTATTTTTTGGTAATTTAAGCTCCAATGAGTTTATTTAACCAAAATATTCTTTATTTAAATGTCCCCATTCATTCATTGACAATTGAAAAATTAAAAAAGAAAAAAAAAAAAAGAGAAATTAAGGTTACGTGAGAACACCTAGACATTTGATTGAGCTGATTGTTGTTTTCTAATGTGATTTGAAAATGTTCTGATTAATACATAAAAAGTGTTATAGGTCCACAATAAAAATAAAAAACCGACATATTGATAATATTAATTACTTGGCGAATATGTCATTTAGTTAACAAAAGAATCTTGCGAAATCTACTTGTGATTTGCATTATAGTTTTATCCCTTCCAACAGCTTGACTTTACCGACAGTGAGTAAAGTAATGTTTTAACGCTTCTTCTTCCAAAGCTATGAAAATGAAAACAAAAGACTAGCCAAGCTAAGCAAAGTTCACTTGGTGCTTTCTGGTCTGCCTTTGAATCATATTCTTTTGTCCTACTGTCATACTCTCTCATGGCTTCTTCTTCTTCTTCTTCCTTCTCCTCTCTTATGAAGCATCAAGTTTTCTTGAGCTTCAGAGGTGAAGACACGCGCCATAACTTCACCAGTCATCTACTCGAATCTTTGAAAGGCAAGGGACTTGATGTCTTCTTCGATGAAGAAAAACTGGAAAAGGGGGAGCAACTTTCTCGAGCACTTGCAGAAGCAATTGCAGCCTCAAATATCTCAATAATTGTTTTATCCTTAGACTATGCTTCTTCAAAATCATGCTTGGCAGAACTCTCTGAGATCATGGACCGTAAGCGCACTCAAGGACAAATTGTTCTTCCCATCTTTTATCATGTTAATCCGTCCGATGTGCGGAACATTGGTGGGAGTTTTAAAATATCCTTTGGTGAGCATGAATCAAAAAGGCCAGATGATGAAGTACAGCGATGGCAAAAAGCTTTTGCAGAAGTTGGTAAATTAAAAGGGTGGCATATAGAAGGAGGCATCTTTGACAGGTAAATATATATTTTTCCCCATCTTAGATTTGACTTATCTTTGCTTTAACCATTTTATGTTTCCAAACTTTTCAATTGAAAGTAATTATAGATCTTTTTTTTATATGCCTAACAAGTTCATTAATTGTTATCTTTTTTGTTTAAAAAAAAAAGGAATTAAGAATATTGATTTTTAACTTTCATAATTTTATAAATGATTTGGCAGATCAGAACCTGCCTACATTAAAGATATCGGTGAATATGTTATAAAAAGGTTGAATAGCAAGTCTAGAAGTGTTTCTGAAGAATTGATTGGAATAGAGGATCAGAAAGAGACGATTTTGAGGCTGATTGAGCAAGAAGAGAGTCGTTTAATAGGAATTTGGGGGATGGGAGGTATAGGCAAAACAACTCTCGTTGAAGCTGTGTATAATGAAGTCTTTCCAAAGTTTGATGGTTATCGCTTTCTTCAAAATATTCGTGAGAAATTTGAAAAACAAGAGATGGGATCTTTACGAAATGAACTTGTTTCCCAACTATTAGAACAAGATATTCGAATAGACACTCCCTCAATAGGATCCACTCTAATCAAAGAGAGGCTCAACAATAAAAGAGTACTTGTTGTCCTTGATGATGTTAATGACTCAGACCAAATAGAGTGTTTTGGTGTTAAACATTTTGGTCGTGGAAGTAAAATCCTTGTGACATCTAGAGATCAACATGTACTTAAGAAGGGAGGAGTTGACAATGACAAAATACACCACATACAGGGGTTAAATGCGGATGACTCTCTTCAACTTTTTTCTAAATTTGCATTTAAGCAATTGAATCCTTCTGCTGATTTTCGGGATCTATCGAACAAGTTTGTAAAATATGCTCAAGGCAATCCGCTTGCTCTTAAAGTTTTGGGTTCTAACCTATATCAAAAGCCTAGGAAAGAGTGGGAAAGTGCGGTGGATAAATTGCAGGCTTATCCCGAAACAAAAATTTTAAAGGTTTTAAAGATTAGCTATGATGCGCTGGATCAACTACAGAAGGATATATTTCTTGATATTGCATGCTTCTTTAATGGGGAGTCCTAGGAAAATGTAAAAGAAATTCTAAGTTGCTGTTATCCCGGTGCATTGTACGCAATAAGCAACCTAGTCGACAAGTGCCTACTTGATAGTGATAACTATCCAGCGGATAAATTCCCACGTAGGGGTCCTTTTGTATATATTTCAATGCACGATTTGCTGCAAGAAATGGGTAGAGACATTGTTCAGAATGAATATAAAGATCTTGGAAAGCGCAGTAGGTTATGGAGGCCTACAGATGTGTATAATGTGTTAAAATATAATAAGGTGAGCGCTGATTTCATTTTATATTCCTTAATATTTACTTTTTCACGACATGTTAATAAAACTTGATAAAGTAATTGCTTTTCGTTATCAGGGGACGGAATCAGTTGAAGGAATAATGCTGGACATGTCTAAAATTGATCCGCTACAATTATGCCCAACTGTTTTTGAAAACATGTTTAATCTTAGATTTCTCATGTTCTATTTTCCTGTGACTGTTGACCTTGAAAAGTGTTGCAGTAAGTTTAGGGGACGGCATGTTGACCAAGTTGATATTGTATCTCTTCCTGATGAGCTAAGGTTTCTCTGGTGGGATTATTACCCCTTTAAATCTTTATCATCAAATTTTAATCCAAAGAACCTTGTTGAATTACATTTACGGTATGGCAACATGGAGCAACTTTGGAATGAAGATCATAAGGTATTCTTTCATAACTTTTCATCCAAGAAAAAAGAAAATTTCTTTTTCTTATTTTATTCTTTTCACTTTCAATGCAGCTCAAAGTTAATATTTCTTTTTCTTTTTCTTTTTCTTATTTTATTTTATTAATTTTTTTCACTTTCAATACAGCCCAAAGTTAATATTTCTTTTTCTTTTTCTTCTTTTATTTTATTAATTTTTTTCACTTTCAATATTTCTTTTTCTTATTTTATTTTACATTTTCATTGCACAGGATCTTGTTAATTTAAGACATATTGTCCTTCATGATTGCAAGAATTTAAGGAAGATCCCTAATTTATTGGGAGCCATCAACCTTGAAAGGCTTGAGTGTTATGGATGCGAAAGTTTAGTTGAGCTTCCTTACCTTTCGGTATGTTATCCCAAATTACTTTATTATTATTATAATTGTAAGACCAAAAAGTTAGTAGATTATGGTTTGAAGTAATACATTAGTTTTCTTTTTCATTGCTCAGGATCTAGCTAATTTAAGGCGAATTGTGCTTGAGAATTGCATGAATTTAAGGAAGATCTCTAATCTATTAAAAGCCATCAACCTCGAAACTTTTTCCTGTTTCGGGTGTGAAAGTTTAGTTGAACTTCCTTGCTTCAATCATATGACATCTCTTCGAATACTACAATTTAGTGGGTGTCGTAAACTCAAGAAATTTCCCGAGGTCCCTTGTAACTTTTTTACATTAAATTTACAAGATACTGAGATAGAAGAAGTGCCTGCTTCAATTGAGCATCTCCGCAAGCTTAGAGAGTTGAAGATGGGTAACGCAAGGGTCAAAAATGTATCGAGCAATATTTCTAAGTTGGAATATCTTTATCATCTCAATCTTAGTCATTGCCCAATCACTAAATTTCCAGAAATCCCTAGTTGCTTATCAAAATTAGATTTATCTGGGACTCAAATTGAAGATGTGCCTTCGTCAATCTCAAGGCTTGAAAACCTTCTAGACTTGAAAATTAATCACTGCAAGAGCCTTAAATTACTTTCGGAGCTTCCACCTCGTCTACAATACTTGGATGCACATGACTGCACATCATTAGAAGAAGTGTCGTTCGCAAATCAATATCTGTATTCAAGGGGAGGTGTAATTGCTCATGACCGTATCATATTCTCTAATTGCTTCCTCTTGAATCAAGATTCAATTGGCAACATTGTAGCTAATGCCCTGCTCAGAATTGAATCCCTAGCAAAGCTACCGGCAGTTAAATATGAAGGTGATGGGGAGAAACTATTTTGCTGTTTTCCGGGAAAAGAAATTTCATCTAACAAGTTCAAGTCTCTGGGCATGAATTCTTCGATAGTTTGGAAGAGAAGCGATAATAGGTGTAGCGGGAGCAGATTCTTAGTTTTTGCTCTATGCATTGTGGCCAATCTCAAGCACAGCCATAAATACGAAACTATTGAATTTATCTGTGAATACCAACTGAAAGCCACTAGTAGTGATTATGAAAAGTTCAGAAGTGAGTGGCGGTGGTGCAAGCCAGATTACAAGTCAGAGACAAAGTACTTGGGTGATCACTTGTTGATTTTGTTTAACGGCAATATGGTTAAAAAAGACAAGGATTATGAGGAGGCATCATTTGAAATCTATATCAGAAATCCCGATTACATTGGACAAAAAGGAACTAAAGTCGATGATATCAAGGTGAAGAAATTTGGTGTTTATGTATTTTATGTGGATTCAGAGAGTTCTACTGTTATTGATGTTGAATCCAGTGAAAAGTTCAACTTTGATGAGATGGGCAATTGTGAATCCGACGAGGATTGTGACATCTACTTTGAATGCAAGGAAAATTTTGACTCTGAAGAGGATTCTGACGTTGAGAAAGTCCATGATGATTCTGTTACTATAGTAAGACCCAGGCACAAAAGAAGTCTTTGCTGTGATGGTGAAGGGGAAGGAAGGCCTAAAAGATTGAAATAGTTTTGTTTCTTTTCATCCGTGGGCCTGCTTTTGAGGAGATGCAAGCTCTCAATAACGTCATCCCAATGCATGGGTAGGTGGGTTTCATTTCATTTCTTATATTACCATACTTTTTCTACCTTTGTTAATAGTAATTTCAACTTGTAGATTGCCTATGATAGAAAATGAAGTGCTTTAAAACCAGGATGGATAGCATTTTTCTTGCTCTACTCTATAAATTGGTTGTCACTTAAAAGTGATGTACCATTTTTTGAGAAAATGATACCCTTTAGTTCTGCAATGTAAATGCTAAAAGTGGAAGGGTGGATTTTTCTATTAAAAATCAACCAAAAAAAGAAAAAAAAAAAGAACGGAAATCTGTTAAAGAGTTAAGGGTTTAATTTCTTTCCAAAAATTATATTTTGTCACAGTTGCTTAATTGTTCATCCTCTCATTTCCCTGTTTTGTTTTTCTTTGGTGGGTATAGATCCTCCAATAAGGAAATGCTCCTTATTAATTAATTTGGAGGAATTTTGGGAGGCAACTGGAGATTTCAATACATTAGCAAAAATGTTCTGCTTTGGGGTTCATAAAAATCCATTGGAGGATTTGGTGGGTGACAAATTTTTGATATCAAGATTCATAGCTAATTTTTTTTTTTTTTCACAACTGACTAGTTATTACTTGGTTTTAATTCATAGGATTACTGATCACTGTTCGACTTTGTTCAGCTTCATTGTTTGTGTTCCAGCTTTGGCATTGATGCCATAAGCTCCAGTTCTTAGCAAACAAATGGTAGTAGAGATTTAATCATCTTGTATATCAATAGTCACTACTTGTTCCTTCAATGATTTCTTGATCCATTGATTTCTACTTCGTATTACATATCTTGTTTCAATTCATGATTACCTGATTTCCCTCTCAGGTACTACTTGATTTCTGATCTTTATTCATGTTAGCTAAGGTAAATATTCCACATATTCCCTGTATGTTAATTAGAAGATTGCTTATGTCTGAGATTGGTTCTGCTTATAACTTATGCTTTATCTTGATCTAGGTGTTACTTGTGCTTTATCTTGCTGGAATACAGACTGGAAGGTTGATTCTCTCCCTTTAGTTTATTTCTGGTCATACATGCCTTTTAGAATTTATTGACCATGTGTTTTGCATATTTTCTGGAACTTTCATGATCAAATCAACATTAGCCTAATTTGATGATACTGTTGAACGTGAAGATTATGGGTGTTTCAAGTCTCTTTCTTTATTACCAGCAAGAAAAGTTGTCAGTCACATGTCTGGTTCTAACCAATTGAATCTTTCTTCTCAAATTAAGAATGCACCACCATTTTGCTAAATTACTATCAAGGTGGAGAATTTGCTTTCTTTGGTGCATTATGAACTTGCTTATGCATTTTTAAAATTATATGACTGTGAGCTGCACGTTTTGTGGAACTTCCATGAAAATTCAGCTGTAGCCTGATTTGTTACTACTAGAGTTGCAGATTATGGGTTCTTTATTATATCTTCTTTCTCACTAACAAGAAAAGCTGCCACGAAATTTCTTATCTTAAAGTCAAGATTGTGATCAATGCAAAACTTTTTTTTCTCGCATAATATATGCGTTTTGTGCTTATAAAATTTAATGCGACTTATTATTAGTTAGCCAAAACCTGGAGATTAAGCTTTTGACCCTTAAATTTGTTACTATGAGGGGAACGAAGATGCCTGCGATTGGTCTAAGAAAAGCAGATTACAGAACAGAAAGTCAAGCGGGAATGGGTGATATTAGGAAAGGCTACGATGACCCTATTGCTGAATTGATGTTTTAGGTATACAAAAGTGGGGAACAACTAAGATTTTAAGAGCTTCCCTTTCTTCCATTGAGTGTATGCTTTCTACTTTGTGTTTGAACTGAGATTTTGAGGCAATGCGAGTTGTTAACAAATTTGGCTTCTTGATCTCATTCATCTTGGTTCAACGTCATTTGTGAAGCTCTTTCTGTTAATTTTTTTTTCTTTTTTGGATTTTCTGAGGCACCATGTACTCCTGGCAATTCAGTCTTCCCCGCTAGGTAAATTACATTTTGAGTCATTATGTTTCATTTGATGATTTTTAGCATCCTCACCTCATGGCCCTCTTTTCTCCAGATTTACAAAGGATTATATAAATCCGGATTTTGCGAAAGTTGCTTTTTTCTCAAAACTTGGGGAATGAACATGAAGCTGGAAGTTATTTTCATTGGCAACCTTCGACAGTTTCCCATCTCAAGCTATTTTGGTGAGCTGACATCATCCCAGAGATGAACTTAAAAAACACTATAAAAGAGGCTGTTTCAAGTTTTGAGGAATTTCTAATAGATTTAGAATTGTGAAGTTCGATGATGCAGAAACTATTTTTTTAAAATTATTCCTTCAATTTTTTAGGAGAAGGTAAAGGGCGTTCCGATAGGCACAAAGGAGGATTGAACTTCGTGACAAAATAAACTCCTCCATCCACATACCTGACCAATAGGCCTACAGAGATGTTAATAGTTCTTCCACAATTGACAGGCCTATAGAAGTGTGAACAATTCTTAAATTTCTGATCAGAAAAGAAGAATATCTGAATATATTATTGTTTAAAAGGCTTCTTGACTTTATGATTAGATAGATCTGATTTGTAAGGTGTGCTGATTTTTGCAACTTCAGTTGTTGAACTTTTGGTCAGAAAGCTATGAATTATTGGTTTGAAGTTGAAATTTTGGTTGCCCACTGCTCTGTAGGTTGTTGATAATATCTCTAAGATGAGTGGTAGATTAAGAAATATTTAAGTCTTTTATATTTGTTTGAAAGGCGAGGCAGAGTCTAGTGGGTCTCGCTGGCTTTGTTTCGTAATCTTCTGTTTGTCTTTGCTATATATATGAGCCATGTCTAGTTCTACCCGTATTTGAGTGTTTTGACTCACAAGGCAGGACGCATATTCTTTTTGAATTGCATGGTATATTTAAGTAGATACTAAATATGTCAGATGGTTCGATGATATATCTTGTAATTTCATTCCCCTTTTTAATTTCATAATCTAGTAAACAATTTGATTCTAAATTATTGTATTCTACTTACTATTAAACCATGTGGGTTGAAATCTTTCTATAATGTTGTGATCACAAAGTAATCTGTTCTTTCGTTCTAGTTCTTAGTTCTAATTGTTAACATGTGTTTGTGTTACGTGCTATGCTATTTTATCCAATTAGTTTATAAATGCTCGTGTTCAGGAAGTTATTTACCTGTGATCTTCTCTTGTCCTTTGGAACCTAACAAAATCTTTTTCTAGTTTAACT
>JBBYHO010000002.1:583494-595713 GCA_038382025.1 Adansonia gregorii | reverse complement strand
TTTCACATGAATTTTCAAGTTCAAAAGTTAGCCGAAGTTCGGCTTTATACCCTGCCGAAAGCCCCTTTTGCAAATTAGATTATAAAATTCCTTCTTCAAAAACAAAAAACAAAAAGATTTTATATCAAAAACCTTGCAAGCGTAGAAGTGAAAATTATACATGAGAAAGTATTAAGAAATTCCATCTAAACTCAAAAAGGAAATCCATGAATGATAACAAAAGTTTTTTTTTTTTGAAACAAATGATAACAGAGGTTAAAGTTATTAAGAAGAAAACTTTTCAAATAATTAGTATTTTCTTATAAAAGCATCTACTTTTCATTAATTCCACAATTTAGATATATGTTTACTTTAAATAGAGAATCGAACTAATCGATTTTATATGAAATAAAAAAAAATGTTTAAGTACATAAAATTGACGCATAAAAAGGTATAAACATGTTAAAGGAATTTGTTGAGATTGTCTTAAAATTGTTTAATTTTAGAAAAAATGAAAAAAACAAAAACAAAAACAAAGAAGAAAAAACATGTAAGATAGCGACAAATGAGAATAGGAGTGAACATTGAATAGATTTAAAAAAAATTTAAATAATTAAATTAAATAAACTTGTAAAATCTACAGGAAAAATTCCAAGATCGAAATAATTCAATTGAATTTAAGTTAATTGGTTTGGCCAGTTTAATCCGTTTTAATATTTTAAGAAATAAATTGTTTATATTATTATATAGAAATAATTATGTATTATATTAATATATTACATATAAAATATAATTCACAATAAAATTAAAAGGGTCAATTGTTTACTCACTTTGATTATCAATTTTAAAAATCAATAATTGATTGAATAAATTATTTTTATTATCAATTAATTTTAAAATCAAATAAACAAAATTAAATTAATTAAATTAATTAAATTTAATTAATTGAATCGATTTAAATTGATTAATTATTTGAGTTAATTAAAGAGGAAAAGAAAAATCTTTTTAAAATATCAAAATTAAAAGGCAAATATTAAGGCAAGCGTTAAACAACCAAAAATAAAAAGATCTCTATAATTATTAAATTTAATAAAAATAAAAAAGAATGAAAAAACATTAATTCTCCCAAAGAATCCAAATTAAAGTTATCCGTCCGTTGTTTTTGACTGAACGGGTCTAAGGCGTGCATTCAACATTGTTGGTCCCGACTGGAGGGGTGCACTTTCCAGGCAATTCAGATTCGGCCCGAAGATTAAGGTTTTGACCATGCGAAACCTGTTCATGGAAGGACAAACGTCAGTTTTCGCTGGAGCCAGCTGTTGACATAATAAAATAAATAATAAATGGATTTTTCCACATTCACTTTCAAATGCTAAAGCTACCCTACACTAAAAGTTTGGCTGTACTGCCAAAATATCCATTTACAGACCGGCTTATCAAATTCCATTATTTTAAAAAAGATAAATTGTCAATTAAATAATCAAAAACCTTGTAGGAATTGTTTTGGACTTGTTAAATTTATGCATTTTCTAAAGTGAACATTATTATCCTTAAGAAAGTTATAAGATAAATTTTGATATATTTATATATTTAATAATAATTTATATTATTTTTTATTATATAATCGTATTAAAAGTATTTTATATTTATATAGATTTTGATATGTTAATAATTAATTTTATGTAAATTTTAATATGTCTATATATTTAAGTTATGTTCTATGATTATATTTATATTATAATATATTAAAATATAAAAAACTAAATTTTTTAAAAGAAGTATATATAAAATATTTCTCTCATAATAAAATATAAATAAAATAATAGATAAAATAATCAATAATAAATTATTAATAGTATTATTATATTCTTTACAAATTACAATTTTTTTATAAAGTATTAAAATAAAACATTTTGAGGATAAAATTATTTTTCTATCTACATTATTTAGCAAAATATTTTATTCTTTAAAAAAAATATTTTTAAACTTAGTTTTGCAATCATAAAGAGTTAATGCAAGTTTTATCTATAATAATATCTGTTTTTATATTAATTTGTAGGTTTGAATTTTTAAAAATTAGGATAGTACTTATAAACAACAAATGAATTAATTTTTCTTATAAATTGATCAAGATTCATAATTCTCTTTAGTCATTTAGTATTCTTATATTGTATTTATTTTTTTTTTTACAATTAAAGTGCTATTGAATGTAGTTTTTAAAAGTGCTTTTTGCACTTAGTTTAACTTTTTTTTTTTGGTATAGATTAGACTTGCTCAAGGGTCGGACTACCTGTTAAAGCTTGAAGACTTGTTCTATATTTTGGAGGGTTTTGACAAAAATATTAAGCTAAAAAAATAGGATTGGCAAAAAAATTAAAACTGATTTAAAAAAATGAGTTAGGCATTCGCTCCTTCGAAGACTAAGCCATGCCTAATCCATTTTACTATTACATAATATATATTAATTTTATATTTTATATATTATATAATTTTTATCATATAAAAATATATATGTAATATTATAGTATAAACATTAAAAACTAAGTTAAATTATTTATATTTTTAAACTTAGTAAAAAAATATTAAATTAATAAAGATTACATTTTAAAAAATATATTTTAAAAAATAAATTATAAAAAAAATAATATGAGCGAATCTAAATAGACTTTAACTATTCACTTACAAATATGTGCGGGCTTCGACAAAATTAAAAGCCAATATTAGTCAAGCTTGGACAAACATATTTGATGTTAATATCATTCTTAAGCCTTGCTTGAATTTGAACTAGCCCATGAGCACCGTATCTAAAGATATTGCTTAATAATATATATATTAATTTTTAAGCTTTTTTGTTTTTATTGTGCTACACTTATATTTTCTTCTATATGTTGCTAATCTAAATCTAGCATATGATTTTATTTTCATTTTTTATATAATATTATTTATAATACTTTTTATATTTTTAATTTATTTTATTAGTTATTATATTACTATCAAACTATAATTATAATTACTTGCAATAATAATAATACAATAAAAATAATATCCAAAGAGTACTTAAATTTTTACTAGTCAAATATATAAACTCTCAATGTGTATATGAGTTCAGTTAATTAAATTAAAGTAAATGTGATAAATAGATGATGTACCCCATTGACAAAGTTTTTTAAATCTCATGATATGATATACCTTTTGATAAATGATTATTTTATCATATATAAAATATAAATTAAGTTTTTAACATTTAATTAAATTATTAAAAAAATTAAAATAAAATTGATTATTAAAGTTTTTGCTTTATAAAAAAATAATTTAATTACAATTTCATCGTTTATATTTTTAATATTAAATTTAATTTTGAGTCGATCTTGGTTTAGATTTTTACGAGTTTGGATTCTTTCGAGTTCATATCATTTTAAATATGAACCATTTCAAATTTAGAGTTTTAACTTTTTTTAATTAATCTAATTCAATTTGAATTCAAACTCAAAAGTTTTTCAAATAATTTTTTTTATTCATAATCATTTTGGACCTTTAGTTTTAACAATGCGGTGAGATGGAAAGCAAAGCAAAAGTGCCTTGGATACGTTAAACTTGTAATTTATTTTATTGGTTGAAATTTCGTGATTAAATTAAAGCATCTTATTTTATGACTTTCATTTTGAAACTTAATCTTGGTTCTTTTGAATTTTATAGTAATCGTAGGGAACAAAAGACTATTATATTTGTGAACAAATTTATTATAATAAAATTAAATTATTAATTAAAATAATATTTTTTTAAATTTAATTATAAAATATATAAATATTAATATAAATAATTTTTTAATCATATCAATAATAATTTAAATTTAAATAAATAAATTTAAATGATTTAAATACGAGCTTAAGACTTAGAAATAAAAATTTTACGGGGCTACGGCCCGACGCATGCTCTTCAATAGTGAACTAGATTGGCTTTCAGTAGAGAGGAAAGAGATAAAAAATTGCTCAAAAACCAATGAAAATCCACCTCACATATCAATTCTCTCATTACCTCTCAAACAGTTTGACGAGAATGACTTAACAAAGGCATTAGCTTTTTGCCTTTTTCCTATTAAAATAATGAAGCTCCACTCATACATATATATATATATATATATATTTGAGGGTGTTAATGCTTGTTTTCACATTTCAATTATGGCTCCATTGTTAACGCCGGGTCAAATAATTCGCCAAGATCGAAGTAAGATCTTTATAATTTGAGTTAGAACCAGATAATTACTTAATTGATAAAAAATTTAAATTTAATTATAAATATATATTAATATTAATATTAATATTTTTAATTTTTAATTTTACTTTAAATAGTATAACAAATTTTTATATCTAACAAGTTGAATTTAAACTAAATCTGAATAGAAATTTTTTTTTTTTTACATTTGAATTTATTTTGACCGCAATGTTTGCAAAGTACTTTTACTCTAGGTTTTTCACCCTTTCGGCTTTAGGGGAAAGGTTTTCTTTCTTGACAAAAATATTTTTTTCCTATAAAAAAAAAAGAAGAGAAAATGTTAAGAAAAACTTAGTGACAAAATAGTTTTGCCTATTTAATGCATTATTTTCTCTTTGTTATACCTCTATGAATGGCGATCACTTAATCACCGCGATACATTATTCTCACAAGAGTTAAGACGATCACTAGATAATCAGAGGACGATTGTCGAACTATATTTGACATCGATGTGACCTCTTCGACAACAATTTAAATACGAAATTGACTTCTTCAACAACGATTTAAATATTGAGTTGACATTCACTGAATGACGGTCGACTGGTTGAACTGACCATTAAGCATCATGGCTTAATACCTAGCTCGATGTAAGTCACATCACTACCAAAACATCTGACACAAATTTTATAATAGGGAGAAGCACGTCCATAGGTAAGGACCAACTCCAAGCAGACTTATACACATTGCAAAAACAACTCTAACTTAATCATCGAAAAGGGCTCCCGAATCAAACTCTAACGTCCTCCTGATTTCTCTTTTTGTTGCAAGATTAAGCTTGGTTCCTGAGTGCCGGTAGAGTAAACATCAACAACACTCTCAAATTTGAAGCATGAAATGAAAAAAAAAAACAACAAAATTCAAATATTGACTAATTACCTTACAAAATATATGTACAAATTATAAATTAGTTTCCTAATATTCAAGCAGGAAATCACTTATATATTTTTGAATGATTCTGAAACCTTTTCCAAAGAGCAGATGGAATAAAACACGAAATTGTGTTATTTAAAAAAAAAATTAATTTACCCTTTTTAACTTGTCTCTATGATACTAATCCCAGCTAATTTGGCCATCCATAATTTTTTTTCTTTTAAAATTCTTAATATCCATCGACTAAATTTGGTTGCCAAGTCAACTATTGTTATCTTTTTAGTCAATAAAAAAAAACTTAACAAATAAAGATTTGCTTCACCATTTTGTCCCATTGGATTGGATAAAATGGGGTAAAAACGATTAAAGAAATGTTTTAAAAAATAATGGATGTACACGTTAGACTTTGCTTCTTCCAAGCCACGACAATAGAAGTAACATAGCCAAGCAAAGCAAAGCCGCCTAGCTAGTTTTTGCTCTCTTTGTTTCAAGCACTTAATCTATTGACTCTTTGGTCTTACTGTCGTGCTCTCTCATGGCTTCTTCTTCTTCATCCTCCTCTCGTCAATTGAAGTATCAAGTTTTCTTGAGCTTCAGAGGTGAAGACACACGCCATGGCTTCACTAGTCATCTACTGGAATCTTTGAAAGGCAAGGGGCTTGCCGTCTTCTTCGATGAAGAAAAACTGGAAAAGGGGGAACAACTTTCTCAAGCACTTATAGAAGCAATTGCAGCCTCAAATATCTCAATAATCGTTTTATCCATAGACTATGCTTCTTCGAAATCATGCTTGGCAGAACTCTCTGAGATCATGGACCGTAAGCAGACTCAAGGACAAATTGTTCTTCCCATTTTTTATCATGTTAATCCGTCCGATGTGCGGAACATTGGTGGGAGTTTTAAAACATCCTTTGGTGAGCATGAATCAAAAAGGCCAGATGATGAAGTACAGCGATGGAAAAAAGCTTTTGCAGGAGTTGGTAAATTAAAAGGGTGGCATATAGAAGGAGGCATCTTTGACAGGTAACTATATATTTTTTTTCCCATCTTAGATTTGACTTATCTTTGCTTTAACCATTTTATGTTTCCAATTTTTAACTTGAAACTAATTATAGATAATTTTTTTATGTCTAACAAGTTTATTTTTCGTTATCTTCTTTTTTTCTTAAAATAAAAAAGGAATTAAGAATATTAATTTTCAACTTTCATAATTTTATAAATTATTTGGCAGATCAGAACCTGCCTACATTAAAGATATCGGTGAATATGTTATAAAAAGGTTGAATAGCAAGTCTAGAAGTGTTTCTGAAGAATTGATTGGAATAGAGGATCAGAAAGAGACGATTTTGAGGCTGATTGAGCAAGAAGAGAGTCGTTTAATAGGAATTTGGGGGATGGGAGGTATAGGCAAAACAACTCTCGTTGAAGCTGTGTATAATGAAGTCTTTCCAAAGTTTGATGGTTATCGCTTTCTTCAAAATATTCGTGAGAAATTTGAAAAACAAGAGATGGGATCTTTACGAAATGAACTTGTTTCCCAACTATTAGAACAAGATATTCGAATAGACACCCCCTCAATAGGATCCACTTTAATCAAAGAGAGGCTCAACAATAAAAGAGTATTTGTTGTCCTTGATGATGTTAATGACTCAGACCAAATAGAGTATTTTGGTGTTAAATATTTTGGTCGTGGAAGTAGAATCCTTGTGACATCTAGAGATCAACATATACTTAAAGAGGGAGGAGTTGACAAAATACACAATGTACAGGGGTTAAATGCGGATGACTCTCTGCAACTTTTTTCTAAATTTGCATTTAAACAATTGAATCCTTCTGCTGGTTGTTGGGATCTATCGAACAAGTTTGTAAATTATGCTCAAGGCAATCCGCTTGCTCTTAAAGTTTTGGGTTCTAACCAATATCAAAGGCCTAGGAAAGAGTGGGAAAGTGCGGTGGATAAATTACAGGCATATCCAGAAACAAAAATTTTGGAGGCTTTAAAGATTAGCTACGATAGGCTAGATCAACTGGAGAAGGATATATTTCTTGATATTGCATGCTTTTTTAATGGAGAACCCCAGGAAAATGTAAAAGACATTCTAAGTTGCTGTTATCCCGGTGCACTGCATGCAATAAGCAACCTAGTCGACAAGTGCCTTCTTGATAGTGATAACTATCCGGTCAACAAATTCCCGCGTAGGGGTCTTTTTGTATATATTTCGATGCATGATTTGCTGCGAGAAATGGGTAGGGGCATTGTTCAGAATGAATGTAAAGATATTGGAAAGCGGAGTAGGTTATGGAGGCCTACAGATGTGTATAATGTGTTAAAATATAATAAGGTGAGCACTGATTTCATTTTATATTTCATGATATTTGCTTTTCCACGACATATTAAAAAAACTCGATAAATTAATTGCTTTCTGTTATCAGGGGACAGAATCAGTTGAAGGAATAATGCTAGACATGTCTAAAATTGATCGGCTCCAATTATCTCCCACTGTTTTTGAAAACATGTTTAATCTTAAATTTCTCATGTTCTATTTTCCTAAGACTGTTGACCTTGAGAAGTGTTGCAATAAGTTTAAGGGGCTGCATGATGACCAAGTTGATATTGTATCTCTTCCTGATGAGCTAAGGTATCTCTTGTGGGATTACTACCCCTTCAAATCTTTATCATCAAATTTTAATCCAAAGAACCTTGTTGAATTACATTTATATTATGGCAACATGGAGCAACTTTGGAATGAAGATCATAAGGTATTCTTTCATATTTTCTTCATCCTAGAAATAAAAAAAAACACTATAATATTTATTTTATTAATATTATTTTTCTTCTTTTATTTTTTTTACTTTCAATGCAGCGCAAAGTTAGTTGATGATTCTTTAAATTCATATAGTTATTTTACATTGTCATTGTACAGGATCTTGTTAATTTAAGACATATTGTCCTACGTTATTGCAAGAATTTAAGGAAGATTCCTAATCTATTTGGAGCCATCTACCTTGAAACACTTGATTGTTATGAGTGTGAAAGTTTGGTTGAGCTTCCTTGCCTTTCGGTATGTTGTAAATTCAATAAATTCAAGTTTCTTGAGGTCCCATATTACTTTATTATTACTATTATTATTATAAACCAAAAGGTTTGTAGATAATGCTTTGAAGTATAATAGTTATTTTATATTTAAATTGCCCAGGATCTTGCTAATTTAAGGCGAATTGAAGTTGATTATTGCAAGAATTTAAGGAAGATCCCTAATCTATTAGGAGCAATCAATCTTGAAATCCTTTCCTGTTATGAGTGTGAAAGTTTGGTTGAACTTCCTTGCCTCAATCATTTGACATCTCTTCGAACGCTATATCTTGGTGGATGTTATAAACTCAAGAAATTTCCCGAGGTTCCCTATCACTTTCCTATGTTAAGTTTACAAAATACTGGGATAGAAGAAGTGCCTGATTCAATTGAGCATCTCCTCGAACTTAGAGAGTTGAGAATGGGTAATTCAAGGGTCAAAAATGTATCGAGCAATATTTCTAAGTTGGAATCTCTTTATCATCTTGATCTTAGTCATTGTCCAATCACTAAATTTCCAGAAATCCCTAGATGCTTGGCAAAATTAGATTTATCTGGGACTCAAATTGAAGAAATGCTCTCATCTATTGGGTGTCTAAATGGACGTGGACATTTAGATATGAGCGGCTCAAGTATTCAAAATCAACAGTGCAGTATCCCTGACTCTAGCTGCCCAAACTTTATCGAATTAAATTCAGAGGAAATTCCAGCAGAAGATGTGCCTTCATCAATTTCGAGGTTTAAAAACCTTGAAGACTTGCGAATTGATCATTGCAAGAGCCTCAGATTACTCTCAGAGCTTCCATCTCATCTACACTACTTGGATGCTCATGACTGCACATCATTAGAAAAAGTATCCTTCACAGATCCATATGTATATGAAAGCAATCCTTTTATGGAACACGACTCTATCATATTCTCTAATTGCATCAAGTTGAATCAAGATTCAATTGATAACATTGTGACAAATGCCATGCTCAGAGTTGGATCCCTATCAAAGCTAACATCAGGTGAATATTCAAATGGTCGAAAAAAAGTGTTTTGCTGTTTACCGGGAAATGAGATTTCAGCTAAGAAGTTCGAGTCTCAGAGTACAAATTCTTCGATAGTTTTGAAGATAGGCCCAAATAGGTGTAGTGGGAGCAGATTTTTGGTTTTTGCTCTATGCCTTGTGGTTGATCTCAAGCACCGCCATAAATACGAAACTATTGAATTTATCTGTGAATACCAGCTGAAAGCCACCAGTGGTGATTATGAGAAGTTCGAAAGTAAGTGGCGGTGGTGCAAGCCATATTATAAGTCGGAGACAAAGTACTTGGGTGATCATGTTTTGATTCTGTTTAACGGCGATATGGTTAAGAAAGACAAGGATTATGAGGAGGCATCCTTTGAAATCTACATCAGAACTCCTGAATATGTTGGACAAAAAGGAACTAAAGCGGATGATCTCAAGGTGGAGAAATTTGGTGTACATGTATTTTGTGCGAACGCAGAGAGTTCTTCTGTTATTGATGCTGAATCCAGTGAAAAGTTCAACTCTGATGAGATGGGAAATTATGAATCCGACGAGGATTCTAACATCTACTTTGAATGCAAGGAGAATTTTGACTCTGAGGAAGATGCTAATATCGAGGAAAGTCCATGATGATGCTGTTACTAAAATGAGACCCAGGCACAGAAGAAGTCTTAGCTGTGATGGACTGATGGTGAAGGGGAAGGAAAGCCTAAAAGATTGATATACTTTTATTTCTTTTAATCTGTGGGCCTGCTTTTGAGGAGACGCAAGCTCTCAATAAAGTCATCCCAATGCATAGGTAGGTAGGTTTCATTTCATTTCTCATATTACAGTACTTTTTCTGCCGTTTGGTGGCAATTCTAAAACTTTGTAAATTGCCGACGGTAGAAAATGAAGTGCTTTAAAACCAGGATAGCATTTGTCTTGCTCTGCTCTATAAATTGCTTGTATATAAAAAGTGATATACCATTTTTTGAGAAAATGAAACCCTTTAGTTCTACAATGTAAATGTTAAAAGTAGAAGGGTGGATTTTTTTCTATTAAAAATCAACCCAAAAAAAAGGAAAGAAATTTGTTCAAGAGTTAAGAGTTTAATTTCTTTCCGAAAATTATAGTTTGTGATAGTTGCTTAATTGTTCCTCCTCTCATTTCCTTGTTTTATCTGCCTTCTTTTGTAGGTATAGATGCTCCAAGAAGGAAAATGCTCTTTATCAATTGTGGGAAAATTTGAAGGCAGCTGGAGATTTCAATGCATTAGCAAAAATGTTCTGCTGTGGAATTCATAAAAATCCATAGAAGTATGTTCTATTGTTAGTGAATATGTTGTGAATTCATGATTACCTGATTCCCCTCTCAGGTAGTACTTGATTTCTGATTTTTATTCATGTTAGCTAAGGTAAATATTCCACCTATTTCCTGTATGTTAGTCAGAGGATTGCTTAGGTTTAAGATTGGTTCTTTCGAGTTTCTTATTTATCACCTGCAAGACAAGTTGTCAGTTAGTCTGGTTCTAAAATCGAGGCTCTAACCAGTTGAATCTTTTGTCTTAAATTAAGAATGTACCACCATTTAGTTAAATTACTATCAAGGTGGAGAATTTATTTCTTTGGTGCTTTTATGAACTTACTTAAGCATTTTGCAATTATATGACTGTGATTTGCACATTTTGTAGAACTTCCATGAAAATTGAGCTTTATTCTGATTTGTTACGCTACTGAACCTGCAGATTATGGGTGCTTATGATACCATCTTTCTCACCAACATAAAAAGCTCCCACGGAATTTCTGGTCTTAAAATCAAGGTTGTGATCAATGCAAAACTTTTTTTTTCTCACATTGTAGATGAGTTTTTTTAATGCGACCTAGTATCATTTAGCCAAAACCTAGAGATTAAGCTTTTGACTCTTTAAATTTGCTACTATGAAGGGAATGAAGAGGCAAGCGATTGGTCCAATCCAAGGAAAGCAGATGATAAAACAGAGAGTCAAGAGGGAATGGCAGATATTAGGAAAGGCCATGATCGCCCTAGTGCTAGAGCGATGGCATGGCTTGCAAGAAGGAGGAACAACTGGGATTTTAAGAGCTTCAATTTCTTCCTCTGAATGCTTGCTTTTTATGTTTGAGTTGAGATTTTGAGACAATGCAAGTTGTCAACAAGTTTGCCTTATTGGTCTCATTCATCTTGGTTCAACTTCAGTTTTGAAGCTCTTTCTGGTTTTTTTGGGACTTTCTGAGGCACCATATACCCCTGGCAATTCAATGTTGCTCGAGAGGTAAGTTACATTTTTAGTCAATATGATTTAGTTCATCTAATGATTTTTAGCATCCTTACCCCATGGCCCTCTTTTCACCAGCTTCAAAGGATTGTATAAATCCAGAATTTGTAAAGTAGCTGTTTTCTCAAAACTTGGGGAAATGAACATGGAGCTGGAGGTTATTTTCAATGGCAACCTTTGACGATTTTCTTTCTCAAGCTAGATTGTGTGTGCTTATGTTTATCCCAGAGGTGAACTCAAGAAAACATTATAAATTAGTTGTACAACTTATAGCAAAGGCCGTTTCAAGTTTTTGAAGAATTTCAAGTAGATTTAGAATTGTGAAGTTCAATTATGCAGAAACTGTTTTTTTTTTTATTCGATCCTTTAATGTTTAAGGGAAAGTTGAGGTAATTCCTATAGTGAAAGATGTATAATTCTTAAATTCCTGATCGGTAGAGAAGATGTATAATGTTTGTTAATCACATGGATTTATTGTTTGAAAAGCATCTTGACTATAAGATTAGATAGATCTGAATTGAATGGTATTCTTATTTTAATAATTTTTGTTAAATAAATACTGCATACATATGATTTTACTTATTGTTGTTCTTGTTTTCTGCTCGACTCTTATCGCTTTGTTTGTTGTGCCGTGGAATCATTTAAACGATTAATTCAAACCAAAAACATATTTATTTATGTCCCGAGTGATCCAACTAATAAATTCATCAGTAAATCCAGCAAATATATTATAAC
>JBBYHO010000002.1:563627-576175 GCA_038382025.1 Adansonia gregorii | reverse complement strand
TATTATTATTATTATTATTATTATTATTACCATGATGATGATGACGATGATGATGATGTCTCTTTCCTTTTTGATTCCATTTTTAATGGTACAACCAAAAAGTTAGTATATGAAGTAATTTAGTTATTTTATATTTTTTATTCCCAGGATCTCGTTAATCTAAGACGAATTTGCCTTGATGGTTGCAAGAATTTAAGGAAGATCCCTAATTTATTAAGAGCCATCAAGCTTGAAAGCCTTTCTTATATTGGATGTGAAAGTTTGATTGAATATCCTCGTCTTTCGGTATGTTATAAACTCAAAAAATTTAAATTTCTGAAGATCTCAGGCCATAGCATTATTATTATTATTATTATTATTATTATTATTTCTTTTTCCTATTACTTTGCTCTCTTTCAATGATACGACTAAAAAGTCAACAGATGATGCTTTTAAGTAATACAATTATTTTACATTTTCATTGTCCAGGATTCTATTAATTTAAGATGAACTCACCTTGATGGTTGGAAGAATTTAAGGGAGATCCTTAATCTATTGGAGCCATCAACCTTGAAACCCTTTCTTATATTGTATGCGAAATTGTGCTTGAACTTTCTTTCTGCTTTGAGTTCACCGGTGATGTTCAAAGCAAGATCTATTTATCTGGGTAAGAAGGGAAAAGATAAGATTTCCTTCTTAAATGGTTACACACTGCCCCTGATGCTAATCCTTTTTCTGCTGCAATCTTGGGTATGTTTGTAAACTTAAGAAATTCAAATTTCTCAAGGTATCAGACTGCTTATTACTATTATTCTTATTATTATTATTATTATTATTATTATGATGTCATTTTCCCCCTTTTCTTCCACTTTCAATTATATTGCCAAAAAGTTAGTAGATGATGCTTTGGAGTAATGTTGTTATTTTACATCTTTATTGCACATTATCTTGCTAGTTTAAGTTAAATTAACCTTAATAATTGTAAATAGTTAAGGAAGATCCCTAATCTATTAAGAGCCGTCAACCTTGAAAGGCAAAAGTTTGGTTGAACCTCTTAGGCTCAATCGTTTAACATCTCTTAAAGCGCTAGATGTTGTAAACTCGAGAATTTTCCCGTGGTCGCATGTAACCTTTTTTTGTTAGGTTTAGAACACACTGGGAGGAAAGAAGCGCCTGATTCAATAGAGCATCTCCTCAAAAGTACAAACTTGTGTACGAGTATTCAAGGGTTAAAAATGTTTCAAGCAACATTTGTAAGATGGGATCTCTTAATTATCTGAATCTTAGTCAGTTGCCCGATAGCAAAATTTTCAGAAATCTCATAGTAGCGTGTTAGACTTATCCGAGACTCAAATTGAAGAAGTGCCCTTGTCTATCCGGTGTCTATATAAACGTTGGAGGTTAGATATGAGCAGCTTAAGTATTCAAAATCTACAGTGCAATATAGATCTCCCTGGCTGCCTAAATTTCACTGAATTAAATTGGAGGCAAGTTCTAATAGAAAATGTGCCGTCATCAATCTCAAGGTTTAAAAGTCTTCAAGAATTGAAAATGAATAACTGCTAGAGCCTTAAATTACTTTCAGAGGTTCCACCATGTCTACGATATTGGGATGCACATCATTCGAAGAAAGTATCGTTCACAGATCATTACTGACCAATGCATGGGTAAGTGGGTTTCATTTCATTTCGTAAATTACCATACTTTTTCTTCAATTGTTAATAGTAATTTTTCAACTTACAAATTGCCTATGATAGAAAATGAAGTGCTTTAAAACTAGGATGACATCTAACTTACGATGCTCTATAAATTGCTTATCATTTAGAATACCATTTTTTGAGAAAATGAAAAACTTTTAGTTCTACATTGTAGATGTTAAAGGCTGAGGTAGGATTTTTATTAAAAAAAAAAAAGAGGAAATTTGTTCAAGAGTTAAGTGTTAATTTCTTTCCGCAAGCAAATTATGCTTTCTGATAGTTGCTTAGTTCTTTGTCCTCTCAATTTCCCTTTTTTCTTTGTCTTCTTTCGTAAATATCGACGCTCCGAGAAGGAAATTCTCCTTATTAATTAATTTGGGGGGAAATTAGAGGGCAACTGGAGATTTCAATGCATCAGCAAAGAAATTTTGCTTTGGTGTTCATAAAAGTATCCATGGGGACGCAGTGGGTGCCAAAATTCCGATATCAAGATTCATAGCTTTTTATTTATTTATTTATTTATTTCACAATTGACTAGTTATTGCTTGGTTTTAATTCATAAGAACACTCGTGGACTTCATTCGGCTTCATTGTTTGGGTTTCAGCTTTGCTGCTCATGCCATAGGGTCCAACTTTTAGCAAACAAATGGTAGTAGATATTTAATCATCAGGTATCTCTGTAGTCACTGCATTTTGCTTCAAGACTAACCAAGTGTTTGGTGCACGGAAAGCAGATGATAAAACAGAGAGGTAAGAGGGAATGGAAGATACTAGGAAAGGCCATGGGGACCCTACTGCTAGAATGATGACTGTCATAGTCGAATTGGAAAGTCAGCTATGCAAAAAGGAGGAACAACTAAACTTTTAAGAGCTTCAATTTCTTCTACTGAATGCTAGCTTGTATACTTGTCTTTGAATTGGAGATTTTGAGACAATACCAGTTGTCAATGAATTTGCCTTTCTTGATCTCATTCATCGTGGTCCAACACAAATTTGAAGTCATTTCTTTCTTCCTGGAGAGGTAAATTACCTTCTGGCTCATTATGATTTTCAGCCAGTGATTTTTAGCATCCTTATGGCCCTTTTTTTTTCTTCAGATTTATCAATGGATTATATAGATCCAGGATTTGCCAAAGTTGCTCTTTTCTCAAAACTTGGGGAATGAACATGGAGCTGGAGGCTATTTCGATGGCAACTTTGACAGTTTTCATTCTCAAGCTAGACCGGTGTGCTTCTGGTTTATCCCATAGAGGAACTCAAGAAAACACTATTTATGGTTGTAAAGATCCAAATGATTTGGGTTTGGTTGTGAAGAGTAGCTTTCATGTTAGAGCATTGGACTTGAGACCAGGGTGCAGATGTCCGAATGATTTTGTCTCGGGCCCACGCTATGGGCTTGGAAAATTAAGGGTTGGTGTATCAATTTCTTGGACTGGATCATGATTCCGAACTGAGATCATGTTTTTATTTCATTAGTTTGGGCTGAAACTTTTCTCCAGGTGCAAGCATTGAAAGTTTCAATCGATTTTTGTTTCGATATTTAAGATTATTAGGTGTTGAATTTGTTATGGTTGAAATTAATTTTTTTTATTTAAGATTATCAGAGATTAAAAGAATTAAAATTCCAGAAAACTCTACAACAGACGTCTCTTGTTGACATATTTGAGCCAAGTTGAGTTAACCCAAATTGTGTATTTCTTGACGCAAACATTATTCTTCAAAAAGTTACAACGAATTCCAAGAAAAGGAAATTCATGAATAGTACCAAAAGTTTCGAAGTTATTAAGATTGAACTTTTTGTCAAAACTAGCATTCTCTGATAAAATATGTATTTATTTTAATTTCATAATACAGATATATGAATTCTAAACAGAGACTTGTATTTTACTTATAGAGAGTTGGAAGATTATATAAGAGCTTTTTCCTTAAGAAGAAAGAATATCGGAGGATGTATCAATTTGTCTAATCCTGTACATGTTTTACTCTGTTTCTGATTGAGAGGATAAAATATTGGACTTGGTAATCTCCCACTTAACAACCAAGCATTAACTATTTGATTATTATCTTGAATTTAATTAAATTAATTTATATAATAATTTTTTAAAATGATATTTGATAAATTTAAAATTTAAAATTTATTATCTATAATTATTCTCTCTATTCTCAAACTATAATTTACTTTATACATCTAAAAAAATACATTATAACATTATCTTTATCACATTCAAAATGACTGCTTAGAACAGGACAAAGTTAAATTCTTGGAGAAAATGGTGACAGGATGGCAACAATAGCAGTTCATTTGATTAAGTCACCTGTCATTGTGCATGCACCATAATCAACACACAAAAAAATTGTGCCTAGAAGTTGAGTGGAGCTAAGCTTAAATTTACTATACAAGGGTCCCATTTTGTACAAAATCTACAATCTAAACTTTATTTTATGCTCCACAACCTATACTTTTCTGCATTGGAACATAAACATTGGTGTCCAATGCATATTAATTTCCCCAAAAATAAAGGCCTGTCTTTTCCGAAGATTGGAGCCGTTGGAATTTACCACCATTCACCCCCTGCACTCTCTAGGGGTCTTATCAACATTTTTTTTTTCTTTTCTTTTCAGGATTTATTGGAGATATTTGACAATCATGAGTTTTTGCAAAAATTACAAATCCCCCCCCCCACCCCAATTTGCATGATTACCAGACAAAGTCGGCTTTTAATCCATATTTAACAGATTAGAGTGGAATCTTAACTAATCTTAGTCTATTGCTAAGAAGAAATTAAAACTATATCTTTGCCTGGTATTTTGACTAAACAAGTCTAGGCTTTTCTAACATTGCTCTAAAAACGTTTAAACTATGATAACAATACTTTATTCTCATTATTTTGATCTCATGTTTCTGCAAATTCTGGTCCTTTAGCATTGCATTTTTTTTTTATTAACTAGTTGGTTGTTAGTGATAGTTGTTGCAGCCACATATTTAAATGGCTTTTAATGCAGCAATTCATAGTTTGGTTCATGAATCTTGATGGGGTGTTTTTGGGTTATTCAGGTTCAAATAGAAATTGAACTCGTATAAGCCTGGATAAGATAGTTCATGCCACCTATAAAGATTAAAAAAAAAAGGTTTCAATATTCATCAATGATGAGGATGCTTTACTAAACCCATAGTTGTTTCTGAAATCTGGAGGGGGGGATTTAACTTTACAGGTAATTCAGATTCAGAAAGAGTGAAGTTTTGACTATGCATACACTTGTTTATGGAGAACATCAGCTTCTGCGGACCATGCGGTGGTGCCAGCTGCTGAGCAGTGATAGATGGTATGTAAATACAATCAGAGTGCATTAGCTTTACAGTACATGAAGACTATATTATTTGGACATTTTATTTTTTAAAAATATTTATAATCAATATTTATATTTAAACATAGATATCACATATAATTTTTTAATTATATGAAAAACTTAAAAGAATTAAATATATTGATATTAGATATGTATTAATATCTCACGTGCATTCTTGAGTTTAAGTAACATAAGATCTCAATATGAGACTTTGTGCTTTAGGAAAATCTAAAAACGAAAATGCAAATGCAGCTCTATGAGAAGTGTGGCAAAAATGCAGCAAAGAGATAAGCACTACTACACTAGAATTCACTAAAAGTTTCTTGGTCCAGTTTATAAAAGATACTGATTTTTTTTTTAAAGAACATAAATTATTAAACTAGACAGCAAAATCATGATGTTTTTTCTTCCATTTTGGTCAAAATTCAATTACTGCACGACTCGACAACCTTTGTGCTTCTACCATTCTTGGGTGGAACCATGGATGATGTGCTCCTCCATTAGTGGAAAGAAAGATATTAAAACATATATGTACCTAGAAGGATAGTGCTTGCTTTGGTTCTCAATATTGCTTTATTATTTCTTTGCTGTAATTGATTCAGGGGAAGAGAATGAACCCAGTGATCCACCCTCCAACATGTTGAAACGTACATCTCCACTTAGTGCTTTTTTTTTTCCTTTAATTACGCATCCAGAAACAGTTTTCAACTTATAACTTCGATTCGGATTGGATCGAGAAAGAACTTTACTGCTATTGCAGATAACAATGAACATTAACATCACTATTGTTTTTCCCAAGCACAGAGAATTATTATTATTATTATTATTATTATTGTTATTATTATTATTATTATTTTTTGGTGGGTGGGGAGGGGGAAGGGAGAAGAATTTGCCATTTGCCGACAACTTTTTATTCAGCAAATTTTGTTCCATTAAACCATTGACAGCTTCAATGACTGTCATCATCAATTCAGCAGAACGTGCATTGCATTTAGCAACTTCCGAATTTTCTTCAGCGACAATCATTTATTTAATTATTTTCTTACTTTAGACCTACGTTACACTTAATATAGAAATTGTCAAATAAATAATATATTCATGTTGATTACATACTCATTATAAGATGCTCTATCATGAGCCCATATAACATAGGTTTAGAATTTTTCATAAACGACAACTGATATAGCATAAGTTTAGGCCTTCGTTAAGCATTTTTACTAACCTCTTTGTACTGGCTAGAAGGAGTCAATATACGGCTAAAATCATGAAAAGAGTAGCACTATGCAATTTTGCTAGGACTCTAAGGATAAGGATTTCGATAATATCTTCGGCCAATAGAGTAGTCTAATATTGATGAAGGTGTTTGTCATTCTATATTTAACTATATTTGGATATAAATATAGAGATATGATTTTTTAAATACATGAATTTTTTTTTTAAAAAAAATTCATATCGAGTATATAACCATATTCGATACTCACACTCATCGAAGTGGCATAGTGACCATGAGTCAATGCTATATCTCTCTTGATCTTTGATGTATGATCTTTGTCAGATATTCACAACCAACTTTAGCCTTGCTTTCTGGGTCTTAGTAAAATGTAGAACCCTAATGTGGCTGAACAGTTGCCTTTCTGACAAAAATTAGGCTAAACAAGATAATGCATTAGACGAAGGCTAGCTTTTGGTTGATAAAATTCAAATTCTTGTGTCAAATTCAGGGAATTATTGTTGGTTTGCGTCTAGTTTTGGCACTCAAATTCTTATAAAAGGAAGAAGTTTGCAATGATCAACCTGAATTTGCCAAGTATCAAATGTGTCATGCATTTATTCGACTAAATTGCATCATTATTCTTAATTCTTTTCCATTTTTAGGATTCCTAGCTAAAGGAAAAAAAATCAAATTTTTCATCATAACGTTCTTACTTTTTAAAATTAATCCAAATTCATCCATCATACTTGACAAAATTTATCTAAATTTCAATGATGTTTTGATGAATATGAATCAGTTTAAAATAATTTTTCTAAATTGGGGATGAAAATGTGTTTTTCCTTTTGTTAAATTTTGCCAAAAGACCAGTGATTAATAGTGAAATTTACCCCATTTGTTATTATTTTTTTCTTCCATTTAAACCATCTTCCAGTACCCCGTTTCTCAATCATGCATATAATTAATCGTTATACATTTCTTCTTAAGCTATCAATAATGATCAAAAAGAAAGTTCTTCCCATAAATTTGGTCAAGCCTAACCTAGATATATAGGGTATAGTAAGCAAATGGTGACAGGAAGAGACCACGTTCAGTCCATTAAAGATTTGGTTAAGTGAATTAGTGAATGGGACCAGACGTCCCATAATCAACAAATGGGAAGAGTCCATGACTTATCTTTTGCATTTGACAATTTTGAAACCTCAATTTGGAAGAGATTGTGTCTCGCACTTTGTTTATTGTCTATTGAAAAATGGACAAAAGTGCCTTCTTCATCCCCATATTATCCCCTTCTTCATCATCCATAGGAAAATAAAAGAATAGACGAACTATTGCTTGCCTACCAAAACGTCATTGTTAATATCCCGACAATTTTCTAACATACAACACAATATCTTTATTTATTTGTTCTAATCACGTGACTCCCGGACTATTTTGTTTAGTCAAAGAAGCAAGTAAATCTGCACACTTATTGGCTTCTCTATAAACATACATCTTACACCGTCAATCTTTGAAAACAACATGTTTGGACTCCAATATTACCTAACTTAGTTGATTCTTTTTTTTCTAGTGATTGAATGATTTTATTGACAATCAACAAAAAAAATCAAACTCTGCAATCACCTTCTTGCCCAAAGTTTATTATTAATTCTTGATCATTGTTGCTGAGAGAGTCAAGATTATGCAAATTAGTCATTATTTAATGGTTTTCAATTTTTTTTTTCCAAATTCAATCCAATTTTAGTTTTAAATAGTTTTTGTCATTTTCTAGAATTACCATCATTATTTTAATTTATCATTTGACCTTTAACACAAGGGATAAGATTCAGTATTTGAATCTTAATAATATCTCCTATTGTACCTAAAGCAAATGAGCTCACATGGTTTTGTCATTTTGATTAATGACAACATAAAAATGAAATAGTCTAAAATTTGGAGCCAGCTAATTTGTTGGTACTTCCTTTCTTAACAAAGTTTCAGATGTTATCTTGAAATTTAGAATTTTGTGTTTATTACACCTTAATAGGCATAAGAGATGAAAATGATGTCATCAACTTCAGTATTGGAAAAAAAATATATCCTTCTTTAGAAGAAGCAAGAGATCAAGTTGAATTAGGACATGAAATTTTTTAGAAGATATGATTGAATCCAAAACATAACGAATGAATTTTTTAGACAAAATTATTGAATTCAAATATAATCCAAAAGAGAAAAGAAAAGCTTTTCTTCTATATAATGTTAGGAACAAAAAGAGATAGAAAAAGAAAGAATAAAAAACTTATGACATAAGACAATATATAATTCAATTAATTGTGCTTACTTTGGAGCTGCAAAAATTGTTTACTACTCAAAGGGAAAAGTATGCACACGATATCTATAAGTTCGTTCAAATGCTATAAAACATTAAGTACTGTATATATCTCACAAACAAGGCCAAAATAAAAATGCGCCTAATTTTTTTTTCTCAAGCCCTCACCTCTATTCGATGAAATAAGTCTCTTAAAACTCTCCTTTCGGATCAGTAATAATTTTATCGAATCATCAAATTGGACCATTACAGAAAAACTAGACTTCACATAGAAAGTCTATATATATATATATATATATATAGACGCTTCGTTTTACTTATTGTGTTGGACTTTTTTTATAATTTTCTTATGGAAAATAAGTAATATATATTGTCATTTACGTAAAACAGTTAAATCATCGGCGAGTGTCCTCGTAAAAGGAAATTGTTAACTGACAGTTTTTTATTTCAATCTTGCAATTAATCAATGACATAAAGAAATATGTAGGATTCCTTAGGTAAAGTTTAGTTCATTGAAATGAAATAAAACTGTAATAGAATAGCTATTTTGTGAGAATTGAATAGAGTAAGAATGGAATAGAGTAACTTATGCAATAGTTTAATTTAGTAGAACAGAATAATGTAGGATTTAAATCTTCGATAAAAGGGATTCGTATCCTCTAAAGTAATTTTTTATTCAGCCTAAAGTTAGAATAACTATTTATGAGGGCACGGAATGACTATTTAATGATTTTGTAAAATAAGATCATAATAGGTTATCTCGTAGAATTTGCATTTCACAAATCAAACAGCTTTGTTACCATAGTGCATTGAATATGACTGTAATAGAATTTCTATTGCAACGAACCAATCATGGCGTATATGTTCATTATAAGCCATTTAACCATGGGTAATAGAAGAAAGATAAATAATAAATGCAAGATAATTATGATTGAATAGATTAGTTTTTAAAGTAAAAATTGGTATAATATTTTGCAACTCAAAATAGTTATTTGTTTCTAAGAGATTCAATGAAACAAAAGAATTAATTGGTATAGTTGCAATATCATACCCTCGCTATCGTGAAAGAAAAATATGAAAAGTCCTAGAACCTTATCTAGATTATAAATATTCTCCATTCAAAGAAAGCACAAATAAAATGTTTTGATTTTGACAGTATTCCAACCCTAAATTAGCCAAAAATAGTATATTAACTTGGACTTGTCAAAGAAATCAATAATGTTAATAGAAGGACATAATTTGAATGAAAATTTGGTATATAAAACCTTGTAGACTTGTTCAAAACACAATAAAAAAACAAGTGGTTAGTAACTTAATTTGGCTAGACTTAATTTTCTTGGGTGGTAACTCAAACAGACATTTTGACTAAATAACACTTTCCATTATGTAGATTGTAAATATAATATTCTCCATTAAAGGAAAGCACCAATAAAATGTTTTGATTACGACAATATTCCAACCCTAAAACAGCTAAAAAATAGTATATTAACTTGGACTTGTCCAAGAGATCAATAGTGTTCATAGATGTACATGAAAATTTGGTATACGAAACCTTTTAGACTTGCTCAAAATACCATAAAAAGTGAATGGTCAGTAAATTAATTTGGCTAAACTTAATTTTCTTGGGTGGTAGTTAAGCTCTTCTTGGAAGAAAATGCTCCTTAATTTCCTCAAACACATATTTTTGACTTAATAAGACTTTCCATCTTACTTGCAATTATATGCTTAATTATATGCCTACTTAATTTCTAGAGATCATCATGTGCAAAACGGGATATTTATGTCTTAAATTAATATAAACAAAAGTAAAAAATACTTTTATAAAATTCAAGATTTAATCTAATTGGTTTACATATTTTTTCTTAAAATATGATATTTAATAAGTTTAAAGTTTAAATTTTAAATCTTTTTCTTTAACCCAAAACTGTAACCTCTTTTGTACAAAAAAAAAAAAAAATATGGAGCAAGATATCTATGGAAATGCTGTTGGTCAAAGCAGGTATAATTTTGAAGGGGAAAAACTAAGAAACAAAAAGCAGAATGTAGTGTGACACACTATATCAATTGCAAATTTATGTATAGCATTGTAGGACATGTATATGAAAGTGAAATTTCCGGCAATCATTACAACAGAGAGATGAATACTAGAGTTGACTAAGAAATTATGTGGTTAATTGGTTACTACGACAAGTAAACAACAACAAATAGTAGTATTATTGGCTCTACAGCAAAATTAAACAACAAAATTTTGATACTCGAACCTTGCAAAAAAAAAATTGTGCATTTGTTGGTGATCATAGTAATTAAGGAGGAAGGATCTGATCGAGCTAAAGATTGATATCACAACAAAGAGTGGAGTTGACAAATTTATTAATTTGTTGAGATTTCTCATTATCTTACCCTGGAAATGAGTCCATAGACTAGTTGAAATCCTGTAGAAGATTATGTATAGGAGATTTCTATTGATATATATATATATATATATATTATGTATAGGAGAGTTTGAACTCTTAAGGTATATAAAGAGAAAGATAATTGTAAGTGTAGAAGATAGATGAACTTTTTGGGTTAAACCCGAAACTACATTTAATACGTATATTATTTAAGGTATATAAAAAAGATCTAATTTATGAGGATTTGACAAGACTTTTTGTCTTATTCTTTGAGCAGGAATGATGGTGGTGAATATATGCTCCACTAGTTGAAACAAATTAGTTTCGTTCTCCGTATTAAAGGTCTTAATTTAAAGAATGAAAGATGGAAATATACATAAAGCTCTCTCTTACATAATCATAAAGCAAAATAGAGTTGATAGTAAATTCTTATGTAAATTTTGCTCTCCAAATTATATTATTCTTCGTCAGTTCCGTCGTCCACTTGTTTGCTCTCAAATCTCCCTTTTACTGATCGAAGAATATAATTTAGTCCAGTTTTTTTCTCCCCTTTTTTGGTCACATCCTATCTTTTAAGCTGTAATTGATAATATATACTTTCAACATGCATATTCCGTGTGCCTTCTTTGTACTCTTTTCCTTGTTTCAATTTTGAGAAAAAAAAAACTCATTTTATTTAAGTTAATAATTTTATTTCTAATTTTTTCCTTTTATTTATATATTTTATCCACCACCTTCTTAATACAAGAAATGAAAAACAACTTCCCTTTCTCTCTTCTATTTTTTTCTTTCCTCACATTGTCATTTCCCACTAAATATAGTGTAAAGAAGAAGAGAAATTGAAAAAGATTTGTGTGACAAAATGAATATAATATTATTTATCACATTATTTGTTCCACTTGTTGTGATTAAAGATTATTCAGATAAATTTAAGAATGAATCGTATATAATGCATATTAATTTATTAGTGATTCAAACTAAAAATCTATATGCTATTAGTAAATTAAATAATATCATTTCATTAAGAATAAAATTATTTGTATTTATTTTTACAAATTTTTAAAAACCTTAACTTTGAGATGAAATTAATTAATTCACTAATGATATATAAATTTATATACTATTAATAGATTAAATATAAATGTTGAAATAATACATCTGCTTAATAAGCTGGCTATAATGACGGGTATCGACCATGTGCAGGCAATGAAAATTTGTGTATGTGCAGTGAAAGTGACCTAAAAACCAACAGTTTCTCTTTATGCAAAAACATTGACGTTTCGAACATGACTTATCCTTTTAATTGGAATTTCTGGAATCTCACATTGAAAATTCATCTATCTTTTTTTTTTTTACAATTTTTTTTATTAAAAATGGTATTTTTTTTGTCTGTTGGAGAAGGACGAAAACTGTCCATGCACATGTCATTTTCTTCATTATCTTCAATTGAAAAAAAAAATTACATCTTTCCAAAATGCTCTTCTTTTTTGTTGCCCTATATTATATATTTTTTTGTTGCCCCATATTATATATTCAAAACTTTTATGACCAACAAAATTAAAAGTACATGTCCTTGTTCATTTCATCATTTGTAGGTGGGGAAGTCAAGAAAA
>JBBYHO010000002.1:522343-552241 GCA_038382025.1 Adansonia gregorii | reverse complement strand
GCTTTGGTCTCCAAATCAATGGTTTTCCCAGACCAAAAATCAAGTTTAGGGGACCTTAAACTCTCAGTTTCAGATCTCCCAATGTTGTCTTGTCATTACATCCAAAAAGGTTGTCTCTTCACGCGCCCTCCCATTCCCTTTGACTCACTCATTCTCCTTCTCAAACAGTCCCTCTCCAAAACGCTGTCGTTTTTCCCTCCTCTCGCCGGCCGTCTTTACACCGACCAAAACGGTTCCATTTACATAACTTGCAACGACGGCGGCGTTGAATTCTACCATGCGACGTGTACGAGTTTGTTTGTCCGTGACGTCATTGGTCCTCTCGATGTTCCAGGGTTCGTGAAGGAGTTTTTCTGTTTCGACAAGATGGTTAGTTACAAAGGCCATTTTATACCAAACATGGCCGTCCAAGTCACTGAGCTCGGTGACGGGATCTTCATCGGATGTTCAGTTAACCATGCGGTGACTGACGGAACGTCGTTTTGGAATTTCTTCAACACTTTCGCTGAAATTTGCAAGAAAGTTAATAATGATAATCAGACCATTGAAAAAATCGTCAGGCAACCGGACTTTTCGCGGGACTCGGTCTTGATATCATCGGCGATTTTAAGAGTCCCTAAAGGTGGACCCAAAGTTTCGTTTAACGAAAACGAGCCATTACGAGAGAAAATTTTCAGTTTCAGTAGAGAAGCCATTTTGGAACTCAAAGCCAAAGTTAACAACAAAAAAGAAGAGCTTCTCATTAATGGAGACTTTAACGCTGTTGAAATTCTCGGGAAGCAAAGTAACGACATATACCTTAACGATAACGGGAAAAATAGGTTGCCTTCGGTTTCAAATACGGCGGAGATTTCATCGTTTCAGTCTCTTTCCGCCCTCCTCTGGCGAGCGGTGACGCGCAAGAGGAAGCTTCCGTCGTCCAAAACAACGATGTTTAGAATGGCCGTGAATTGCCGTCACAGGCTGAACCCAAAGCTGGATCCTTTCTATTTCGGGAATGCGATTCAAAGCATCCCAACGTACGCGTCAGCGGGAGACGTCACGTCACGTGATCTGCGGTGGTGTGCGGAGCAGTTAAACCAGAGCGTGAGGGCCCACAACGATGAAACGGTGCGTCGTTTTGTCAAGGATTGGGAGAAGGATCCTCGGTGTTTCCCGTTGGGAAACTTCGACGGCGCGTCGATGACGATGGGGAGTTCCTCGAGATTTCCAATGTACGACAATGATTTTGGGTGGGGTCGGCCGTTGGCTGTTAGGAGCGGCGGGGCCAATAAATTCGACGGTAAGATCTCGGCTTTTCCTGGGCGGGAAGGCAATGGGAGCATCGATCTGGAAGTTGTTTTGGCGCCGGAAACTATGGCTGGGATTGAATCCGATCTTGAGTTCATGCAATATGTCACCAATTAATTTTGGGTTTTCGGGTTTTAATTTTAACGGTCTAGATGGTGATTAGAAGGTTTTTTTTTTTTTTTCTCCTGCCTTTTTTTGTTGTAATAGTCTTCTGCTTTGAAGTTTGAACCATGTTTTCTGAAAATAGTGTTATAAGATTGAATTGAATGGCGTCTAATCATCTATTTTCGGCCCAATTAGCACAACACCGTCTGAAATAAGAGAAATTGACATTCTTTCCAAAGGGAAGTCGAGATCAGTCGAAAAAAAAGAAATTAAAAGTAACAATATTTACATTTAAATTTTAATTTTAAGAAAATTCAATTTCTTACAGGGTTGGACAAATCATTTGAAAAAAAAAAGTCACTGATGAAATCCTCATTCAAAAAGAAACATAAAGAAAAGCTGCCGTGACGACGTTGGATAAGGAAGAAGTTAATGTGGTTTTTTGGATTTAGCCATTTTTACAAAATTAATATTAAGTTGAGGAAAAAAATGAAGCACATCAAAGAAAATGGAGATGTATGTTACTGTAAAAAAATAATTGTTATATTTTTTTTAGGTTAATTAATATATTATTTTTTTAAATAATTAAAAATTTTATTTTTAAAACCCAAAACATTCAGGATAACCAACTATAAGCAAACTCACGGGCATTTAGTTCACAAAATCATCATTCTTAGCTAATTGCCCTATTGTTTACTTAAAAAGAAATTAACATCATTCATTAACGTTATACCCTTTGGCATGTCAATCGATCATGCAAATTATCGCCTAAATAGTATTGTATCTGTTGAAGTAATCAAGTTTTGATCATTAAATCACATTTAGATATTAACATGATTATCAGATTTTTCACATCCTTGTCTTTTGTTGTCAATATTTTTTTCTCGTAGGCACATCGATCTGTCCGCTCGAACTCTTGCATTTCCCCTTGCGTTGGCCAACAATCGTCTTCTCTGCGGCTGCCTTTTCGGCTATGTGTTCTGACAACGCTACTTGTATCGAATCCATTCCTGCAAAATAGCAAACTTACATAAGATCAACATAACCCAGCTAAAGTCAAGTTTGCAAGTAAATACCCTCTTCAATTGAGAGGTGGATGGTTGGTCTGATACAATTTCCCCATTAAGACGACCAGTGGAAAACTCCCCACCCACACTTTTCTCGATATTTTGCCTGTCGATAGACTCTCTAGCCCCTCCAGGCTCCTCCATCACATCTTCCAAACCCTCATCCGCAGCAACATCCCCTTTATAGCATCGAACCATCGTTAGCCACAGACATACCTACCAGATCATGAAAGTACAAAAATAAAATGCTTACCAGCAATGTCACTTTAAGCAGCTTTTAGAAGACGTCGTCTCTTCCGCTCCCAAGAGGTGCACCAACCCTTCTAGCACGTTCGACAGATCTCAGCCCAAATAACACATCTGGACGTTTTGCAACGTCATATACCTTCCATAACTCACTTGGTCCCCCCTAAAGACTTCATCTGCTCGTGCTCTTGTTCATTAGGGGTTGGCCTCACATTGCTCATTAGCGATTTATGGCTCCATCCCACTGCGAAGCCCAATTCTGTGCCGACCCTTTTTTGAACCATGAAATACAGACCCTTTATTAAATGGGCATTTGAAGGAAGGTCGACCACCAGCTTCCCTTCCCCTCTCACTTGTATAAAATACAAGCATGGTTCACTCTGCTTTAGGATGTATAACTCCTTGAATGCCTCCACGGAGGGCGTCCAACCTTTCTTCTTGCACACTAAGAAATACATCACTGTGATCGCCCATGAATTTGGCTTCAGCCGATTTGGTGACACGAAGTGTTTCTTTAATAGTGAACAGAGGAAAGGCTCTCGGGGCAAATGAAATCCCCATTGAAAATCTACAAGTAGAATGCCGGACTAGCCCCTTCAGTAGTCGTCACCTTTTATCCCAAGAATGGCTCAAAGACTTCGTATTCCCTCATATCCATACCTCGATCATGCATCTACTTATGTACATTCTACATATTGATAGAATACCGAATCCTTTCCACCGGTTCAGTATCTAATTCCTTCAACTCCACTATGTCGTCCGTACTATCTATAACCTCCTCTAACATTCGACCTATCTCAGCAGCCGACAGAATATCCTGTGGAGTCAGTATGTCAAGTGGCCTTGGTTGCTTAACATTACATGCCTCACCTGCTTGCTCGTCCCCCATCTAGCCATCGAACTATGACCTTTCATCTTACCCATCAGCATTACCAGACGACTAACAAAGTGATCCTCAAGTAGCCCCTCCACTTGACTCCTTACTTCCTTCCCAAAACTCTCTAATTTACTTTTTCTAATAACAGATTTAATAAGCAAGCAGTGATCTTCCCTTGCCATCCAACCCCAAACACGAAATAATCTTTGAAACTATGCCACAAAAGATTAAACAGGCTAAATAGTCAAAAACTTACCCAACACCTTGACTCCTGTACTGGTAACCATGCAAATTTGAAGCACACCTTCCCTAACCTTCTCTCAACACCAGACTCTATTTCAACTGTAGAACCCTTTCATTGCAACTACAAAAACAAAGTCAAAACCTCCACTTAACTCAAAACTAACAAATGTTCAACCCAATCACTCTGAGGCCATTCATAGTGCTGAAGAAACCAAGAAAAACCAGAAACAAAGCGTGAAAATGATGTAAAAAGAAAAGAACCGTACCTTTAGACTATAAAAAATGAAAAGACTGTTTTTGGCTTGTAACCCACAAAACTATCGCCTTAAGTAACCAACAGAATATGCCCTCGAAAATGCGACCTTCAAACTCACTCTATACACCACATGTCGCTTGGCGGTTACTTCCTCTTTTTACTGCATTGTATTTATGATAATGATAATTGACACTCCATACATTTAAATTTCAAATTATAAACCTCACACGTGTAATGGGTTACCTTTTCTCATTATCTTTCGATCATCTTAACAACATTAAGGGCCCAACTCGGTCAGTTTATAACTGCCTTTCACCCAAAGGGCAATTGTTATGCTCTCTGGCATGCCGATCAACCATGCATACCATTGCCCAAACAACACTATACCCGTTAAGATGACCAAGTCTTGATCGTCAAATCACACCTAGACATTGACATGATCACATGATGATAGTTTGATCCTAAATTAAATGTTTTTTTAAGTAGTTATTGATATTCACTAATGAATTCGATTATAAAATATGACAGTTTGACAGTTAATCTCATGCTAGCTGCATTTCATTAACATCACTTGATAATATATTTTTCAATAACACTTATAAAATGATCGGTAAGAACCCAAGTAAACCAATTCTTTCCTCTTTGATTCTTTCACACTGTTTTCTTTCCCCTTTCAACTCAAAACTAACTTAATCATCATAGTATATCCTGAAGTCTTAATGCATTACCCCTACCCTTTTTTGTGCTACAGATCTTGTTCCTATTCTGCCTTTCGACCTTGTCTAGGAGAACTTCAACAATTAAGTACAAAAAAAAAAAAAACGAAAAATGGGTTTTCACAGCAATAGCAACTAGCATAAAGATTTTCTCCGCGGTTCTTACCCTTGTGAAATACCTTTTGGAATTTCTTTCCAATCATAAATGATGTATGGCAGCAGTCTAGATAAATTATAGAATAATGTGCTTGAAAGATTAACCCTTGGAGCTTTGGGTTACCCATTGCAAGTCAGCTTCCCAGCTTACAAAACTTCTGTTCACACCTTTTATTGTCAGATTTTTCTGCCAGACCTAGGATAAGAAGGCATAGGTCTTCGCATAGTAGGCAACTCGCAGATTAAAGTTTGATGCCCCAATCCTTCATTCTTATCAGAGTACTTGATCTGTCCGGGATAGCTAACCATGAAATTAAGGAATACTTGGGCACATTGTAAGAAGACCAAACAAGGGAGTGCCAAGGAACTTTGGCTTTACTAGCTCGCAAGCATTTCCAAGTATCAGAAAATAGAAAAATTTCTTAATGCTATAGCAGCCCATCTAACAATCCCACTTGCATTGCTAGGCATAATCAATAAAGGTTGAGCAACAACCCCGAGTTTAAGAATTTGCCTCCATCCCCAGCTGGATAATTGTGGTAGATTAGCTTGCTAGAAACTCTATCTTTAAGCAAATATGCATGGATTCATGTTCCCCATATGGAGGCCGTGTAACTGAAAAAGGCCTTGACATGCTTGAAGATGCAGGCAATATTCCAGATTTTTAAGTTTTTTTAGGCTAAGCCCACATTCATTCTTAGGGTTACATTTTTGCTCCTAGCTAACCTTTGCACCTCTTGCGCTGCCCTCTTGACCTTTCCATAGAAAAGCAGAGCACATCTGGTCAATCTTTTGAATAACTGCTCTTGGCAAAATGAAGATTGAGCACCAATAATCTTGTATAGAAAACAACACTGAGCTGATTACTTGTAATCTTCCAGCATATGATAGCCTCTTCGATGACCAGCGCTTAATCCTGCGACAAATTCCCTAGGTGAGATATCACAATCTGTAGCAGTGAGCCGTCCGAAAACCAAACGAAGTCCCAAATACCTTACTGGAAGCTTTCCATTTGTTGCATACTATGAATCACTTAGCACATAATTCCTCAGTTTTTTTTTTCTTTGTTGAGTTGCAGGCTTGGAATGCGGTAAAACTCCTGAAATATGGCAAATAAGTTCATAATAGAATCTTTTTTTTCCCATTTGTAAAAACCATGAGGTCGTCAGCAAAATAGGGATGGGTTAGTTTTCCCATCCTGCAGGTTGGATGATAGCCAAACTTCCCATTTTCAGCAGCTACATTCAAAATTGTAGATAAAACATCCATTAGATAGGGAGATAATGGATCGTCCTGCTTGATACCTTTGCCTCTAGGAAAGTAGCCAACAAGACTGCCATTAATAGCAATTGAGTAATGATGTGAAGTAATACAGGCTTTAAGCCTGCTTATAAAATGACAAGGAAATTCAAGACTGCCAAAGTGTTAAGAAGGAAGTTCCAATCAACTGAATCGAAGGCTGTCCATCAAATGTATTTGATAGTGAGCCTGGGAGAAACCAGTTTTGTATGATAACCTTTAACAATCTCTTGTGCCAAGAGGATGCTGTCACTTATGTTCCTGCCTTAAGTGGCAGCACTCTAATTGGAATTAATCAGTTTAGGCAGACATGGTTTGAGTCCACTAGCAAGTTGCGATGCACTTGTACACAGTATTGCAACACAAGATTGGTCTAAAGTCAGTCATCTGTTAAGGGCTTGGAACTTTGGGAACTGGAGTAATTTTAATAGAGTTCACAAACTTAGGTAGGTTGCCCGTTTGGAAGAATGAAAGAACTGTAGTAAAGTCGTCTCCAATTATGCTCAAAGCATCGTTGAAGAATGGGCATTAAAACCGTCTGGGCCAGGCGTTTTATCTTTATGGAGTGAAAATAGTGTTTGTCGTATTTCAGCAGGCTTAACCTCAGCTTGTAATAAAATCCTGCTGTCGTCTCGAGATTCCTTTGTTTAGTATTTGTTGCAGCTCTTTCACGGAACATCCTTTAACATTAGTGTCAGGTGAGCGAATGCAATTTTATTTATCATTTTCAATATATTCGATGAAAATATTAGTATACATAATAACCTTAAATAAAGCATGGGCTCATTAGCAAAATCAAATAAATAAATAAATAAATAATGCATTTGTCAATTCTGCAGTAGTTGTCAATTGACCTCAGCAGCGTCATTGCAGTGGCAACTGATGTTACAACATTGGTAGAGAGAAAAAGGAAGAAAAAAAAACAAGAACAATAATAATAAAATCTGAAATAGGGAGCAATCAGTCAATGTTCATATTCCTATTTTCAATCAGTTATTCATGCAGATTTTCGTTTGAATGATATAATCCCTGGTTGTATTCATTGAATCTCAATCTCAAAATTAGGTTTTGATTCCTTCACTAATCCGGAAAAGACTGAAAAGGAAAGTTTGCCAATCTGCTTCAGCATTTGGAAACAATTGGCACATGGTTGATGATTCAATCAAAAGAAGAAAAATTGAGCTTTCCATAGAGGTATTAACATGTGTGTGATTAAAGGCACATGAATAATTTAATTGCTTAGAGGCCCACCAGTATGGCAAATCACCACAAGCTTTTAGTCATCTAAACATGATAGTTCCAAAAACATGTTCTTCAATTCATTCATCCAATATGGGGATTTGAAAAGGTTCCATGAGACAAATGGAAGAAAAGAATGCATCTATGAACCCAAAGGTAAATAGCTTTCAAGTGCCCAATGTGACTGTCAGCCATGTTTTCCGAAAGGCCCCCACCTGCAAATGTGTGATCCCAACATGCTTACTCAAAGGCTAAAAGCAAGGAAAGACGATATGGGTGAGCCATGTTTTACGAAAGGCCCCACCTGTTATTTCGGTCATCCTCTTCTGGTCCTCTTTTGCTCTATTTTTTCGGAAAGTCCCCAGATTCCTAAAAACTGACACGGGAAAAAAGTACTCACCACAAACAGTTACCATGGGGCAGAGCTGCTCTCTCAGAAATCTCAAGGGCGGTAGGACCCTTAATTTTAAAGATAATAAGATTATTCTCTTGAAACAAGAGATGGTGTTCAAAATAATACGATTTATTCTCTTGAAAATGGCAAGCATGGACTCATTGGAGTTATGATAAAGAAACCAAATGCTTGGATCCTTCTCATCTTCTTCAAACGGTACTGCAAATTAAGGTTTGAAATATCAAATGCATCGATTGATGCTTTCAATCTGTAAGCAAAAGAGCCTTCCAACACACAGAAGATTTGTCCAAGGTACCTCCTTGCAAAAGCCTTATAAAGCGTATGCTATACAAGGTAAAGCACAATTCCAATACAAATGCAATTGAAATCTTAGTACTATAGCGCATAAAATCAAAGAATCGAGAATTCACATACTAAGAAAAGGTGATACTAATTGCTCATTAAAATTGCGAAAAGCAGCATTAATTTAAATTCCGAATACGCAGGCAACACCACTTGGTAAAAACTACAGTACTCGGTTTCAAATGTCAATGGTCGTCCAGAATATGCAATTCAAATCCCTCTTCATGGTACCACACATTGATCCCGAGAAATACAATGGCCTACAAAATGTACAAGTATTATATATCAAGAAAGCATCAAAGCTAATATTTTCCACTTTGATCCCATGGACAAAATTCTAAGCAAGTTTAAATCAAGCAAACAATGGAAATCAAATATTTAATTTAACTGTGCATAGTGGGCCTACTTGGCCACACTAATTGGGTTGTTATGCTCAATTAGTAACAGCGTGGGCCTCATCCAATCAAACAAATTGGAGTAGTGGTCTCAATGAAGAAGATGTTATGAGCAGAAACGGCCCAAACCATTGATATCAAGAATCAAAACCCTAGGGGTATTGTAGATAATTGTTATGCAAGTCAATGTTCCCATTTGTAAAACTGCATATACTATAATGGTCCAAGTCAAGTACAAATCCTAAATGTTAAAAGTTAAAATTTAGATTGTCTATTAAACAAAACTATAATGTTGTGCATGCTTATAACTAAAACTTTTTTTTCAAACCTTTTCAAATATTAAACAATATTTTAAACCTAATCTGATAGATTAAAACACCTTTGGAGAAGGCTTCATTTAGATGGACAGGTAACACAATTTCGTCCAACAATGTTTCAAGAGGTCAATGGGATTTCAATCGGATTTGTCATTTATTCAAATGAAGCCTTAAAATTTATTAAAAATAATGATACGTCATACGCTTCACATAACTTCATTAATTATTAAACTTCATTATTCAGACTTATTTAACTTTGTTATATACAACAATCTATGGTTATCTCTCATTTCATAAACTAATGCATCTGATTAATTACCAAAAAGAAAATTTCAACTGAGACAATTTTACTGCCATTACTCATTAATATATTAACATCTGTTAGACTTGTATAATAACCAAAAAGATAAATGGCTTTACCAAGGACTTGGGGATAAAAGGGTTTGATTTGGCCCTTACAAATAAACATAATTTGACTAATAACCTTTTCCTTATTTAAAAAATTTCAAAGTGTTATTCATGAAGCAAAAATAAAGTTTAAAAAATGTGGAATATATAATATTGAATGACTAGAAGATAGCAAGCATAGCAATCCTTACAGCATTTTGTTGTGAATATTCTATGCTTAAAGAATAGAAATCGAATTAATTTTTATTATTGAGAAAAAAAATTGCATAAATTAAAAAGGGCAATAATTAATAATATTTGGCAAAGGAAACATATAATCTTAATGATCTAAACAAAAACAAAAACAACGGTTTTCTTTGACCAAGGTTCATGAACTATACATACATATATATATATATATATATGTACATACACACAAGAAATTATTTGATTTTAAATTTCAGAAATGAGATTAGTTGGGTGACATTTACCTTTACGTGTATTTAAATGAAAAACTAATTTAAGAAAGAAATAAAACATTTAAAAATTTCTTAATCCTATTTATGAAGTTAAAAAATTCTACTTTCAATGCATGAAAATGGACTCTTTATATACATACATATATATATATATAATATACATGATATACATGACATTCAAAGATTGGAAGCCGAATCAAGGCAGAATCAATTTTTATACCATACATTGTTATGCATTTCGAGGAAAACATACATTTTTCATGAGGGGAAACAGATCTCAATTTCCAAGCAATTAATTTCATTGAAAACCAAATCCAACAGTGTAAAACATGGAGAGCAAAAAACTATATATATATATATATATGTATATTATGAAGCATATAGAGGAGGAATGTCGAAGCATAGATATGATTTTCCAATATTTAACAAAGTTTTTTTTTTGTTGGAAAAAAAAAGAAACTATTACAACGTAAAAATCTTCAACTAAAACATCAAAATTCTATCCTAGTTGGCTAAACCTAAAACTTTTGGTGATTTGACTTTTTTTTTTCACAGGAAACTTAAACGAAGATCCAATGGTGGATGATCCATTTCTGGGTTACTGATTGTATAAGGACATGTTGATGTTTCCCTACACTCGTTCGCATGGAATCTCAGCTTCTCTTTCTCAGTTTCATCAAAGGAATTTAAAGGGAAAAGTTGTAAAGTCTCAATAACCCTTTGATCAGACTGGTATTCCTTAACCTCGAAAAACCCTGTAAAAATCAAAGAAAAATAAATAAATATAATCAAAACTAATGAAAGTTGAGAATAAAAAAGGACAGAAACCTACGTTTTGAAGAAGAAATCTTGTTGTTGTTGTCTTTGGAAATGAAGTCATTTTCATCTATAGAGACTTTCCGACGCTTTTGTCTTTCCCTAGCTTTATGATTCTGAAACCAATAAAAAACATTCTTGCTTTCAATCTTCCCGTAAAAGCTAAGCTGACTTGAAATCTTCTGGATTTGATCAGTGCTTGGAGTTCGAAGTCCCGACCTGAACAGGTCAGTTAAAACCTTAACCTGTTCGGTCGTAGGGTTCCATCTCCCACACTTAGTTCCACTGCTTCCATTATTCCCACTGCTGCCACGAACACTCCCCTTAATGCAAAACCCTGACAACCCTTCGTCCATTTCCAAATCCTTTCAAAGACCCAAAAGCAAATCTAAAAACTCAGAATGTTCTTTCTTTTTCTTTGCTTTTTTCTTCAGTTTCTGAATCTGAACTGACAAGACACCAGTTCGTGTGTTACATATATATAAGAAGAAAAAGGTGAACCCTATATAAATTAACTCAACTTTCTTGTAGTTATACTTTTGTTGCTGTTGTTTATTTTTTTGGGGGCTTATTAGTGATCAAAGCAAAGTAGAATCAACCCTCTTTATTTATTTGATTATTTTATATCAGTTCTGCTTTGATTTTAGGGTTCATGAGATTGATTTTTATGAAGGGTTTCGATTTGATCGTCTGGTTTTTTGTGCAAACTGAGAGAGAGACATGCGTAAAAGCTGCCACTGTTCAAACACTTTGCACGTATAGAAAGAGAGTTTTGTGTTTTTCAGTAAAGTGTTACATTTTCCGCTATATATTAAATATAAATTATTTTATTTATTTTGTTTGTGCATGCCTTAATTAATGGAGATCTCCACTATATAGTCCAACACCCACCACGACATGTGAATAATCCAAGATGTGCTTCTAAATTAATTAGTAAATCTATGGTAAATAATGCAATAATGTTTCAATCTTTTGTATTGTTAAATTTCAAGTGGTGGTCTAGCTAAGCAGGAAATTTGTTTTAATTAGGTAGGGAAAATTTCAATCAAAGTCGTATACTAGTCAATGACTTTACAATTATTCCTTTAGATAAGAAATGTAACATATATATTTAATCAACTCAAATCATGCTACATGTATCTATGTGATCGTATATTCATATATCAACTATATATTAAATCAAATCATACGATATGTATATATCAATTATATATTAAATCAAATATTTTATGTTTTGTTTAGATTTAAATTTCAATCTTAAAAAATGCACAATCTTTTATACAAATCTAATATATTTAAGATTTTATTCTCGAACCATCCATCACTTTATACGTAATATGTTTTTACCATTTCCATTTGGTTCAATCATCTTATTCAAAAATCAAAAATCAAATCTAAAATACATGCTTAATTCTTTCATGTATATAGAAAAGATGTAACAACATTATAAAGCCATGGAAAGTACATGGTAGTTTTTCCTTTACATGACTGACAAAGAACATTGATGCAAGTGAAAGTCTAAGTTCACATTGTCTGGATCCTCTTTGGAGGGTTTTGTGATCGAAACTACTGACAGAGATACTGAGTTAGGTTGACTCAATGAGTAGTACATTTTGTCAGTCAAAAAAATAAATAAATAAAGGTTTTGAGGGATTTTTGTAATTTGCAAATACTAACCTTCTTTTAAGGAAATGGGAACACAAACTAGAAGACAATAGAGCCACCAAAATTGAGATTCGAGGGAGACAGACAACTCATGACCAGCCAAAAAAGTTGAAAAATGCAACTTGGTTTTTCTTATGTCATTGTGCTTCCTGTCTTTAGGCAACTATATCTCTTTTTTTTTTTCTTGATTTTTTTAAAACTCATTTATATGGTTGCTTTCTCTTCAAATTTAGGGCAATTTAAAAAAAGAAAAAGAAAAATGGAAATTGATCAGTTTTGATCTTAGGGTAATCTCAAAAAGTGTTTGCTTTGTAATTTAGGGTTTGTCCTTCTGACAACTCACCAAATTTTGAAATGTGTGGGTGATAGATGACATTACTTTGGAGACTTTACATGCCATGGGACTTGAAAATTTTGTTCAATATAAGGAATATGGTTCTCCAAAATCAAATTATTATTATTATTATGAGCGAATTAAATTGAAATTCAAATTCGAGCTTTCAGTCTAGTTGATGTAAAAGAATACGTTCTTAAAATCACTTTAGAAAAAGATTATAAGATTCGGAGAAAGCTCAAAGACAACATTTTTGTATTATAAAAAAATGATGTAAATTAGGACAATCTTCAATAGTATTATTAGTTCTTTGGCCTCGGTAACATTCATCAAAGATTAAACTTGATAGAAGTCTAGCTAGATTCAGATTCACATATCTTGCTTGAGTCAAGAAACAGAGGGCAAAAAATTATGCATTTGGGGGTGCTTTTTCTTTTTCTACAATTCCCAAAGGTGTTTCCATAAACAAATTGAAACAAAAATTTGTCTCTTAGCACTTGACAGTGTCGTTCTAACTTCTAGGCAAAATGTTAAATGCAATTTAATAATAATAATGATAATAATAATAATAATAATAAACATATTTTGGAGTTATAGAAACCTAATCCTTTTCTTTGAATTTCCACCCTTCTATTAAACTTGAATTTCTACGCTTTGAACACTGCCGTCACTGTGTCACACCTAACATAATTTAATCCTTCTGTTTTAGCCTTTTTCAAGTTGTTACATCTGTTCAATATAGTTTAACCCTTCTATTAGAACAAAACCTATTCATGGATGGAGGTCGTGGTTTAAATTTTTTCCAGCCTTTTTTTCAAGTTCAATTTGAATTAATTTGAATTAGCTTATGATCAATTTTATTATTTAAAAAATAAAAAATAAAAAATATTTTATATTATATATTTTTATAATTAAATTTAAATAAAATATTTTTTATTAATAAATAATAATATAAATCTGATCAAATTATTATAAAAATCTTATTCAAAGCTGAGCATGTATGAATCGAGCCTATAAAATTAAACAAGTAACTTAATTTTTAAACATGTTTAATTAAAATTAAATATTAAATATTTTTAATAATAAATCACATATTTTTATCAAAATCTCTAGTTTATAAAATGTTCTAATCTTAATATTTAATTTAATATATAGTTAATATATGAATATTCGATCCTCGATCATGTTCAGAGACAATAAGAAAAAGAAAGCAGATCGAATAAAACTAACAAGCAGTCCAAAGGAGTGAGATTGGGAAACGAGCCAAAAATGGATGGGTATGATTGTCGGGTTTTGACGTATCCACGTAGATCCTAGGGACAAGTAAATACACCATTTAAAGACAAAAGGGCAAAAGGAAAATGTTAAAATCAGTGAGAAACTAACGAGGAAAACCTAAGCTAAAGCTAATGCAGAAGCTAAGACCTAAAGGGTTTTAAAGATTACTACATATTAATTAAATTTAATATAAACAGAAAGAGAAAAATTAGGCACGCGTGAAATCTAGGCCGCCCCCAAGTTTCCCGACGCCTTTATTTTGGCACTTTGTGCCCTGTCTCCACTGATCTTTGTCGGTAAATACATGAATTCCCACTAAAGCAAAATATAGAAACTGTACTTTGGAAGATGATGATCTAATTAAAAAGGCAATTAATTAATGTGAAAAAGGTGTGGATGATCATCTGATAACAGGCAGTGTAATCAGGGGCGAGAAACATGTATACCCGAGAGACCCAATCATATGAAGCATTTATAAGGCAATGACAGCTTAAATGCTGGACATTACATGACAGTGTATTGGGGACATAGCTAGCTATACATGGGTCGCTGATGATGACGACCAATTACAAGACAATCTCCCAAGTTCCCTTTTTTTAGCTCGAGGCCTTTTTTATGGGTTGAATTTTTTTTTTTCTTTTTGCTTGCTTAAGGAGATTAGAGGGCGTGGAAATGAATCAACATTAAACGTAAATTCTTTTTTCATGCCTTTGTTTTATCCATTACATTTTGCCATATTGTATATAAAGAAAAAATGACACATGATAAAAACAAAATTGATGGGTAAAAAATAAAAGCACGGAAAAAATGCAGAAGATAGCTATTCATCAAAATTAAACCTAAGGCTAATTAGTTTGCGTTAATCCCTTTATCATGTTTTAAGTATTGAAACTTCGATGTACACTTGAGCAAACAAATATGATATAACATGTAGTTATTCTTGGAGTTTATATATTTGCGCAAATCAAATGATGTCTGAATAAAATATATCATTCACATTAATACACTATTATCAGTTTATCACATAAAATGGGGAAAAATCTGAAACTAATAGCATTTTCCCTACATTTAGATGTTAAAAATCAATAGAAGATTCAAATCTCATTGTATTTTTTGATGGTGCATAGCCCATAAATAAATAAATAAATAAATAAATAAATATTTCAAATCGAACTCCGAACTCATATTCTCATAGTGATAAACCATTTCAGTTATATGTCAAGTAGTCAAGTTTACCCCGGATTCTAAGTATAGGATGATTCCATTCATGAATAAAAACTTAACAGCAAAAGTAAACAAGACTTCCAAAGAAAAAGGAGGGAATTAAAAAAAAATTTTAGTTTAGTCTCACAGAAGCAAGGATATAGTTTAAGAGAAGCACCTTAGCAACTAACAGGCAATTTCACTGACTTATAATATTTCAGTGTTCGTGTCTTTGTGTCTGACATATATTTGCACATGAATGTGAGCATATGATCCTTAAATGATCTTCCAAATACATAAAAAAAACTAAAATAAATAAATAAATGCTCACACTTAAATCCGAATAACATAGCTAAAAATTACACAAACTTTGCAGAAAAAAATGGCCACAACGCACAAAGTATAACTTTTGCTTAGAAGGAGCAGATGAATTAATCCGTTGCAAAAAAGTTAGAGGATCTGCGCAGCCGTGTTCAATTTTTCTGCTAAGCTGAGTTGTGTCCTAGTAAGGCTCGACAAGTATAGTAACAGCAACTGATCCTGCAAGAGCCACAAGAACTCGAGTCAGATGTGTAATGCAACGTTTGTGCAAAGACAGGATCTTAACACTCAAAAAAGAATAATATAATATCTTAAACTTACCTGTAGATTATCATTCACAAGCTTATCAAAAGCTGGAGGAGACAGTTTAGGTAAGGAAGCTACTATATCTGCTATAAATCTACCTATGCTGTTATCTACTGGAACGCGCCCTTCCTGACGATCAACACGAATGTTATATAAGGCAGAAGTCGAGAATAAAATAAAGAAGATAGAGCAAAATTATGTACCACGACATCATCAACATATTTGTAGACATCATCTATCAAAACGAATAGCCTTTTCATTGTGATTTCCATCCCTTCCAAATCATTTGGAAGTTTGTCAACTGCTGTCGTTTTGAGAATGTCAACTACTTTTAAAACAGATAACTTCAATAAGATAGTATCAAAAGAAAAATCTTCTCAAATTACATTGAATCGAGATTGATTGTATGCAGTAACAGGTGAAAGCAAGATGATAAAAAACATGCAGGGCAAAATTACGCAACAACTAACATATAAACATTATTCTTCACCATTAGCACACTAGAATAAATGAAAGAGGAGGTTTGTCAAGCTTCTGCTACAATGGCAGTTTAGTTATCATTCTAAACAACACATAAATTATTAAAAAAAAAAAAAGAGCATAAAAGACACATGACTTTGAACCTCAAACTTATAAGGCAGTATTAGATGCCAGCATGCATTCTCAGGATCCTTCAGTTAATGATTGGGGTGAGGAATTGCTAAATTTAAAAGAAAAAGTAGCCTTTTTCAGATTAGATTAATAGGTCAGTACCCTGATGGCACATAGGCTATCCAGGAAACACACCCCACTGAGAAAAGTTTTAATAAACCCAGCTAGATCAGAAGCAAAGCTATGCAACAAGGTAGGGGGACTATAAACAAGATCATATCTAATATATTTTAAGTACATACATACATACAACTTGCTGAGCTTCAACCATATGTAGATCAAGAGGAAATTGAGCAGCAACTTGTCAGTCTCCAAGAGCTAAATTGACAGAAACATAAGCCTTTATGGTACCCTCTCCATTGCTAAAGCCCGTATCCACTGTCAAATGAACAGGGTTAGGTACTTCCCTAGAATAAAAATCATGGATCAATGCACTGCCGCCTGTGACTCCAAGCCCAGTAGAATACCTGCAAAGTTACACAGAATTAATGGCTAAGTTAGGACTAGTATTTTAATATGCAAACTCATATTTAAAAGTCAAACAGTTCAACTGTGGCAGTCGAACAAAGAACAATTCAAAGAGAATGTTTTAATCTGAGTAGTCTTACATGTGCATAAGACGTTAATAGAACTGAGGAGCTTCAAAAACTATTTATTTATTTTATTTTTTTTCCAAAAGAAACAATAAAACTTGGCAGAGAGATGAGAATTACCATCCAACAATGACTTCCTTAGGATTCACTTTTTGGTGGGAGACTAACATATTATGATGGTATTCGATATCCAAAGCAACCCGCAACCATACCAAATTGAAAAATTACCAAAAGCAATTAAAAAGAAGAAAAAACAACTGTGCTAAGCTTATGAAAACAATGAACCCTTAGAAATACTTAGCAGACTTCAGAGTTAACATAATTTTAATTATACCACATTACTAAAAAAGTCAACTTTTTAAAGTTGGTAATGAATAACATGAATATAAATCAAATAAGCAAAGTACTGAATGTAAAAGATTCCGTCTTCATCGGTCGGACAATGGTAAGACTTAATTACTTATCACTTTACACAAAATTGTGTTCTTAAATTTCGAATTCGGTACAAGAATCACCAATGGTTTCACTAAATCAGAATCCATAACTTGAGCGAACGCAAACCTCACTGGAAATTCAAGACTAAATAACACTAGCATGCACTCTTCAAACATGATTTTATTCTCTTTTTACGAAGTTTTCATATTTATGAAAATTATTTAAATCCAAAATAATTCAAATAATATCTGTGATCGCAGCCTATCCTCAATCATTTATATTTCTAATACTATTACGTATTAAGAAATAAATTCAATGTACCAAAAAAAAAAAAAAGAAAATCAACTCATTTAATTCACTTAAACACACCTCAATATTGGCATCAATTAATCTCTTTTTCTCCTCTTTATTTCAGCATATTGCTCTAAGAATATTACCTAATGTTCAGTTGAAGCATCCACATTTAATTATAAGCTAAACAGATCTTAAGCCAAAAACAAATTTTAAAATATAACAAATTATAAAATTTCGAAGGAAAAAAATTAAAAAGACCTGTTCAGCGGATTCCGTGTGAGGAACTGCATAGGATTTACGGATATCGACAGTGCCATCGGGGAGGACGGAACCGAGGAGCTCGCCGATAACGCGCTCGGCTTGGTCAGGACGTCTGACGTAGCAATCGCAGATGTTAAATATGACGAGAGGGTGAACCTTCGCCCAGGCTCACCGTTGGCGGCGCGCTGAACTGCAAAACGGTGTGATCGCTAGCCGCCATCTTCTCTCCCCGATCTTCTTTCGGTTTCAGTGACGGAACCGAAAAGAGAAAAGGAGTTACGGTTTGGATTTTGGAAAGGATGATGAGATTTGCGATAGTTGGCATATCTTTGCCACACTTTGGCCGGTTTTTCTGGGCCGAATAGTTCCCATCTTAGGAGCCATTCTGGGCCTAATATTATCCATCTCAGGCCCAATTCCGAACTATTTGAAAGAAATAATAATAATAATATATATCTATATATAATTTTTAAAGCACCTTCAAATCAAGGGATTGGTTCCTTCAGGGTTGCCACGTATAAAATATTTTGTGCTATTTTTTATTTTATGTATTTATATCGCATCATTTTATATTGTGTCATAATTGAATTCAAATTCAAAGTATTATATATTTATATAATTAATCTTTGCGAATCTCAAGGAAGGAAAAAAATTAAAGTACTTACCATCCTATGGAAGTTGGCTTATGTTATATTTGATAAGAGGAAAGGGAGTTGAAAGCAAAGGCCTAAGAGGTCTTAGTCGAGGATTACAAACAAGGAAAAGAAGCAAGCAAGGCTGTTACCATTGTCGGTGTGCTGAAAAAGAAAGAAATCTGATTGCGAAAAAACCACCAAAAATAAACAAATAAATAACCAATTGCCGAGGGACGCAAATCCGTCACTATATATCCTAAAATCTGTCGGTATAAGTCATAGTGACATTTACTGATACATAAATTGAATATTCCACCATCACAAGGGTTATTTTAGCTTAACTAAAGGGCTCGAGTTCGAGTCACTAGGTACGCAGCTACGTTTTGTGAGAGAGCTTTGCCGTTTTTATGGTCCTACCCAGTTTGAATCCGAATTAGTAGGCACCCAATGTGATGGCCGGATATCAGGTGATTTCGACTCAAAAAAATTGAATATTCCAGCAAAAAATTGTCACTATAAGCTTTGTCAATATTGTGGCCAAACAATCAATCAATTTAATGGCTGAAATTATATATATTTGCAAAGAAATAAGCAGAACTGTCAATTATAATTTGAACCTACTTGTAAATTATAATTTGTATTTTCGTGATTATAAATGTCAAGGGCCTTTCATTAATATATATATATATATATATATATAAGATTGTCTGTTTTGTAAAAATAAATATAAATTTGGCAATTTTTGTTTTAAAAGAGGTGGTTGGGCAAAGTTTTGAGGTATGAGTACCTTCTAAAATCACTACTCTGCACTTGAATATTAACTTTTAAATTATTTTTGTTGAGTGATGGAAAAAAAATATGTATCAAAGAGTAATAAAACATCTTAGATAATATTATGTTTACTTTTTAATACTTGAGACAGCTGAGATTAAATTTTATCTATTAAAATTAAGAGTATAACATTTTACAAACAAATCAAATACCACAACTTTTGCTTATATTTGTTTAGTGCTTGTTTGGAAGGTCATACACATAAACGCTTACCTTCTTTCAGAACTTCAACTACCACAATGTCCCATTAAGGCTATTGAGCAATCTTATCTTGTTAATAAGCCAATAAATAAATAAATGAATAAATTGTTTCATGATGTGCTTAATTATGTTGCATAAAGTTTAGGTATTTAATACATTTTATCATATGTTTCGTTAATTTTTTAAATAGTTTTATTTTTAATTTTTTGAATATACTTTTACATATATATTATCTTAGAAATTCTATTTATTAAATCCAAAATTTTCATTAATGAAATCACATGATTTTCAAAAGTTTCTTCCTTTCCAAGAGTCAGCCTCAATGACAAAAAAGCCTCTATGAAAACCCAATAATTCAATACTAATCGAATTAGGTGGTGATAAATTAAGCTTTAAGGCCCACAAATGTTTAAATGAATCAATAAATTTGCAAAAGGATTCAGGATGGACTTCAAGAGCTCCAGAATGCATAATTACATATTTACATTCCATTAGAGAAACTAATTAACATAAATGCTCTTATGGGTTATGACAAGGGAGAAAACATAACAAAATTTTTATAAAATAATCCAAAAATTATTTTTTTATTTTACATTTACATATATATATATATATAATGCATTAAAAAATTTATTTTCAAAGTGCTTCTGACAAAAATCGAATCTTTGTAAAGTAAAAACTTCTTTCCTCGCCAAATAAAGTATTATACAAACTAATTTTAATATACTTCATATTTATATGTACATATACATATATATATATATGTATATTCAAACTTTTTCCAAGTAATTAATTTATTTCACTTTGCCTCTTTTGGTAAATATGTTCCTAGTTTCTATGATCTTGAATTAGTGCTCCCAGCAAAAGGCACAGCAAAGAATAAACATTAAGGTCGTCGCAAAATAATTGAAGTACTTGAAAAAGTCCAAGAAAACAGTCACTTAAGACTATTCGAAAACAAAGAATGGAGGTGAAGAAAATGCTCTTCATGAAGAAAGGAGATGGCGAAGATAGCTATCTCAAGAGTTCAAGATATAGGTAATAGCCAGATCTGATCATCTCTCTACTCTTTCCTCTAATATTATCTATTATCATCGATTTTACAAGCTTGATTTAGCAGGTTAAATGATTGATTTTGTCTTTAAAACAAAAAATGCAGCAAAATGTTGCAGCTTTAACTCAGTCAATAGTTTCCATGGCAGCTCAGTCTCTCTTTTCAGAGAAGAATTGTCGTTCTTGCCCATATCAAGTTCTAAACGTGGCTGACTTGGGGTGTTCTTCAGGTCCCAACACTCTTACGGTGATGTCAACAGTGATTGAGAGCACCATGAAAAAATGCGGGGAATTGGAATGTCAAATTCCAGAAATCCAGTTTTACTTGAATGATTTGGTGGGGAATGATTTCAACACACTGTTCAAACGGTTAACAGTGATTGAAGAGAAATTTAAGGATGTTTCATGGTTTGCCATGGGAGCTCCTGGTACCTTCCATGGCCGACTTTTCCCCCGGAATTCCATGCATCTCTTTCATTCCTCTTATGCTGTACATTGGCTCTCTAAGGTACCAAAAATGGCAACTGAAGTAGGGCTGCCGCTAAACAAAGGGAAGATCTACATGTAAAAAACCAGCCCTCCCGGCGTGAGCAAGGCATACCTTTCTCAGTTTCAACAAGACTTCCTTTCGTTCTTAAATGTCGATCGCCGGAGCTGGTACCTGATGGCCGCATGGTATTGGTCATTCATGGACGAGAATCCGAAGATCCCACTGACAGAGATAGCTGCTACACATGGGAAATTCTAGCCGACGCCATATCTTACACGGTTTCGCAGGTAAATAAAGAGCCAATTTTTTGCACTTTTTGTCCGTTTCTTTTAAATCTCAAATCTTTGTGGAATACAAAAGTTAATATTAATTACTCAAACTTTGAATTAGGGGGTGGAATTTACTTTACAAATATAAGGCAAAACTTCAATTAAAAAAATTGAATGTTTCTATCTCAAAACATATGCCGATATCCGAAACTTCTAAAGTTACTATTTTTTTGTTCCCACAGGGACTAATTGATGAAGAGAAGCTAGACTCCTTCAATATACCTTACTATGTTCCGTCAAAACAAGAGGTTGAAGATTTAGTTAACAAGGAAGGCTCTTTCACAACTGAGTTTATAGACATATTTGCATTCGACACTAGAGATTCAACGCAGTCATGATTAGAACTTCGAGCTAAAAACCTAAGGGCTTTTACAGAGCCCATGATTTCAAGCCAATTTGGAGACGGAGAGGTGATGGAGAAATTATACAGTAAGATGACAGAGATTATGGTTCAGGATTTCAAACAAGGAAATAAATCGACTAAGGGAGTTAGTATTGTTCTTGTACCTAAAAAGAACATTTGAAGAAAATTAACAATGATTGAGACCATAGTGCAAAAATGCAGTGAATCGAAATGCCCGGTGCCAGAAATCCAGTTTTTCATGAATGATTTAACCGGGAACGATTTTAACACACTGTCCAAAGGATTATCGTTTGTTCAAGACAAATTTAAGAATGTTTCACTGTTTGCTTTCGGTGCTTCTGGTTCTTTTCGTGGTTGGCTTTTCCCTCGAAACTCCATTCATCTTTCCTATTCTTGTTTCAGTGTACACTGGCTCTCTAATGGGCAACTTCGTAATTACGCTTCTATTTGGAATTTTTAAGTTTTTCTTTTTTACTTTTGATTAATTACTTGGATTGAATTGTAAGGCACCGATAATCAACAGCGAAGGAGGGTTACCATTAAACGAGGGGAAGATTTACATATAAAAAACCAGCCCTTCTGCAGTAAGAGAGGCATACCTTTCCCATTTTCAAGAAGACTTCTTTCACTCCTGAAATTCCAAGCTCAAGAGCTGGCACCCAATGGCTGCATGGTCTTGATATTTAATGGTCGGCAATCAGCTCATCCCGCAAACAATTATACCTGCTATTCATGGGTTCTTCTAGCTGAGTCCTTTTCCTCCCTGGCTTCAGGGGTAAAATTAATTTTCAACTTTGTTTTTCTTACACCTTGCTTTGTTCTGACTCTGCATTTTTAGTAAAATACCTTGTAACAAATAATGAATATGAAAGGTCTGATCCTACGAAAAATTTAGATAAATAAGAATGTATATTTATATTTGGTTACGTATTCGAATCCGATTTTCACCGTAGAATCCAAGAGAAATTAGATTCCTTCGGTATGCCTTACTTCAATCCTTCACAAGAAGAAGTTTAGTATCTGATTGACAAAGAAGGTTCTTTTGACAGCCGAGTTTATCGACACGACTGAACTGGAAATCGGAGGTAAAAATATATGGTCGAGCCCAGAATCACGAATGAAAAATCTCAGAAGCTTTTCGGAGCCCATTTTATCGTACGAGTTTGGGGAAGAGGTGATGGAGAAGCTACATGAAAACGCCGAACAGATCCTAGTCGAGGATTACAAGCAGGGAAAACAAGCAACCAAGAGCGTTATCATTGTTGTTGTGCTGAAGACGAAAGCAATCTGATTCCAAAAACACTACCAAAAATTAAATAAATAAATAACCAATTGTTGGAGGACGCAAATCCGTCAGTGCATATCTTAAAATCCGTCGCTGTAAGTCTTAGTAACATTTAACGACAGATAAATTGAATATTCCAGTAAAACGGTGACAGTCAAAATTGATGGCAGACATAATATATATTTGCCAAGAAATAAGGAATAATGTCAAGAGTTGTGATATGAACCTATTTGTAAACTATAATTTGTTTTTTCTTAATTATAAATGTCTTAGTGACTTTTCATTATATATATATATATATATGAAATTATTATTCACACACTATCAGTTAAAAAACTTCATTAAAAAACTTCACAAGCAGAACTAATGAGATAATATATATTTTATTTTTTTATTTCTTTAAATATACTTTAAAAGATATTTGTCATCTTATAGTACCATTTGTGAAGTTTTTTAACTCGTGCAGCAAATAATTATCTTGTTATGTTTAATTTTTTATATTTAAAATTAAATTCTATTTACTAAAATTAAGAGTATAACATTTTCACGAACAAATTAAATAACATGACCTTTGCTGATTTTTTTTATGTTGTTATAAAAATTTTCAAATCAACTTGATTAAATTTTTTTGATAAATAATTAAATTTTATATCCGTGTTATAACTAATATATTATCTTAATCAACTTGAAACCTTAAATTTTAAGATATAAATAACTCAATAATATCATATTTAGGTTAGGTAATTATATTCATATGATATTTATATATTTTATATGTTATAATCATACATAATATATTATATATTCACATGCTTTTTTTTTGACAAATTTAATAATTCACGTTATTTAAAAATGAGACGTTTGAGTATTAATGCTGTGTTTGTATTATATTAGAGAATGCATGCTGTCTTTAATTAGTTAAAAACTTATACTTTTTACTGCATGATCTTCCTTATTATTGTCATTATACATAATATCAGATTATAGAATATGAAGTTGTAATTAGTCCGGCTAGTTTGTAAGTGGGAGAGTTCAATTTCTTTTGTCAATTAGATATCCATGTTTGCGATTATTTAGAGAATAAAATCTTTAACACACCAGATTATAATGATCGAATATGTCTTTGAAACGGTTCAAGAAAAATTTAAACTAAATATATCCAGATAATATTATAAAAAAAAAAAAAAAAAACTTCTACCCTAAAGTCTCACCGTTCTTTCAAACTTCAACTACCAAAGTGGCCCTATGAAGACTGTTAAGCAATCTTATCTGGTTAATAAACGAAAAAATAGATAAAAAAAAATGTTTCATTGATGTGCTTAATTATTTTGCATAAAGGTTAGGTATTTAATACATTTTATAATATGTTTCACTTATTTTTTAATTACTTTTTTTAATTTTTAAATATACTGTTTAGAGATATATTACCTTATTAATTCTATTTATTTGAACCCAGAAATTTCAATAATGAAACTATATAATTTCTGAAAGTTTATTCCTTTTCAAACTCGAAGACAAAACCAAAAAAATTAGCATCAAAGCTCTACTTAAGTGGGTATGATTTAACCCAAAAAAATTCAACAATAATCAATATAGGTGGTGATAAATTAAGCCTTAGGGACCCCAATATTAAATTAACCAAAAAGCAATGCAAACTTTATGTTGCAAAAGAATCCAAGATGGACTTCAGCAACTCCATAATACATAATTAAATATTTCCATTCCTTTAGATACAATATCCATGGAGCTACAAAGAAACTAATTAATATAAATGCTGTTACGAGTTATGACTCATGACAAAGGAGAAAACATGGTAAAATTTCTTTTAAAAATCCGAAAATTGATTCTTTTCCACCTCTAAGTATATAATGCATTAAAAAATTTATTTTCGAACTAGTCTTTACAAAAGTTGAATCTTAAAAAAAAAAAAAAACCCTTCTTTCATCGTCAAATAAACTAATTTTAATTTACTTCATATATAGCAAAATAAGGAGAAATCTTCAGCCAAGTTTATAACTCTCTGCATCTTTCCATTAGGTAAAACTATGCTGACATTGATGGCCACTTGTTTTATCGAAGAGTATCTGATAATACTTGAAATAAAAAACACATGGGCTTTAGTTAATGTAATTTTCAGAGATGCACCTTGGTTTGTGTAATCTTTTTTTGAGTCGGAACATCCCAGGATTTTTGTGCTATAGAAAAAAGTTGTTATTAAAATCCAAAAAATAATAGAAAAACGTGACCAGAACGTTGGCCAGTAGTAGCAACAACTTGGCCGACCTGAAAGGAAATAAAGAGATAAGGTTAAAAGTGACGGAAAGACCATATGTTTTACACACTATCAAAAGGGAAATATGGGACCAACCAATTATTACTTCAAAATTTCCAGTAAAGCAAAAAAAAAAAAAAAAAATTGTCATCAATAGAGGTCAACGAAGTGCTCTTCATCAGCAAAGGAGAAGGAGAAAATAGCTGCATTAAGGGATCTTATACACAGTATTTACTCTTAATTTGACCTTTTCCTTTTACTGAGAACTATCACTACGAGAGACGAGACAACTACCGACGGTTTTTTTCCTACAAAAATTGTCAGAAAATATCTTCTTTTAGTGTATTTTGGTTGATTTTAACCAGGCTAATTTTGAAAATGCAGCAAAAAGTGGCGGCCATAACTCAGACAATAGTTTACAAGGCAGCTCAATCTGTTTTACAAGGAAAGTCTTGTTGCCAGCAAGTTGTAAATGTAGCTGATCTGGGTTGTTCTTCAGGCCCCAACACTTTCACAGTGATGTTAACAGTGATACAAAGCTCGGTGGAGAAATGCGATAAGTTAAATTGCCAAGTGCCAGAAATTCAATTTTATTTGAATGATATGGTGGGGAATGATTTTAACACACTCTTCAAAGGATCATTTGATGTTCAAGATAAATTTCAGACTGTTAACACGCTTTGCTATGGTTGCTCCTGGTTCCTTTCATGGCCGGCTTTTTCCTTGTAACGCCATGCGTCTTGTGCGTTCCTCTTACAGTGCTCATTGACTCTCTAAGGTACAATCAGACTTTACTGGCATAGAGAAAAAGTTATTGACAGGAAAACTTGATCAAGGGACTGACGAGAGAGAGGGGGTTAGGGTTTCGATCTTGGAAAAGATGATGAGATTTTGAACAGTTGGTATATCTTTACCAAATTGTGGCCCGTTCTATCTGGGCCGAATATAACCCATCTTAGGGGTCATTCTGGGCCTACTATTATTCATCTTAGGCCCAATCTGATCTATTTGAAAGAAATAATAATAATAATAATAATAATCTATGTCTATATAATTGATTAAAGCAATCCCTTCAAATTAAGGGATTGGTTCCTTCGGGGTTGCCATATTTAATTTTTTTGTGTATTTTTTATTTTATGTATTTATATTGTACTTATTTTATATTATGTTATAATTGAATCCAAGATATTGTATATTCATATTATTAATCTCTGCCTATCTCAGGTAAGGAAAAAAGGATTTTAAACACTTACCATCCTATAGAAGTTGGCTTATGTTACATTTGATAAGAGGAAAGGGAGTTGCAAGTAAATCATAGATATAAGTTATGTTAAGAAATTAATTAAGATCCCATTTAAAATTATTGGTTGTATAGCTTTTAATGTTAAAAATTGTGTTCCACTGCAATCTTAATGCTAGTGGGTTAAAAATTCTAATTTTTATTGGTAAAATTATAGTTTGCAACCTAAATAAATAAGACAAGAAAATAATATTTGTACGGTTTAAAAGTTAATTTTTGATAAAATTATTTTATTATTTTTATATTTTTAAATATATATTTTCTATATATCAAGTCTTCACCATACTTTTCACTATAATACTAAATACATAAAAAAATTTAATCATATTTTTTTCATATTTTTTTAACAATTTTCTTTTTTCAATTCAACGTTTTCCTATCCTAAACTACTCTATTTGTAGTAATTGCAAGTTGCAACTTTCGCACCTGTGAATCTTGCAAAGATTAAGAACCACTTTCGTCATTGTTAGTGTAGCTAGCAAGAGATGGAAAGTTGGAGACCAATACCCAGCTAACAAAACCAGCCCAACATTTTTGGACTTTCTAAACGCATGTGATTCAGTATATAGGATTATCGTATTCAGCTTTTTAGACCTCAATTTTCAGCTAATCTTGAAAGAAAATTAAAGCCTATCTCAAAGGCCATTCATCTGCAATTAGTCAGGTTGGCGACCGTTTGGATCTGGGGGGCCTTGGGAGATCTGGCTATACCAAGAATATCAGCTACTTGAACGCTACGTAATTTTAATTCAACTATAAATATTATATACGAATATTTTTTAATTTTTTTTATATATTTGGTTTGATACTAATCGAAAACAAGATCACAATCAATTTTCACAACACTAAATTCTTCATGGATATAAATAGATCCCAGTATTTTTTTTTTCTGAGAGACCTTTTTTTCTCTTCTACATTTTTCTAGCCTAATGAATTAAATTCATTCTTATGGCATCAATGAAATGCGGAAGTTTCTTTCTTCCTTTCCTCTCTGCCTATGTTTCTTAGCTAAATGAATTAAATATGGCAGAATTCACACGTTTCCCAGCCGAATGAATTAAATTCATTCTTATGGCAATGAAGATCACATGGCTAAGAATCGACTGAGTTTAGTATATAAGTGTAGAATTCAACATTGTTCCTGAGAATATATATATATACAATTATTTTGAGTTGCAAACAGATAAAGGAAAAAAAAAAAAAGAAATTGTTTCAATGGAGGTGAAGGAAATACTCTTCATGAACAAAGGAGAAGGCGAAACAAGCTACGCTAAGACTGCAGGATTGACGGTCCCAATCAATATGAGCTGATACCCCTTTTTTTTTTTTGGGTAATTTAATTGTTTAATTTACGACAAGTCATGTTTAAATGCAGATAAAATTTGCGGCCGTAACTCAAACGATACTTCAAAAGGCAGCTCAATCAATCTTCACAGCAAGTTCTTCGTCAACTATCCAACATGAAGTTGTTAATGTAGCTGAACTGGGGTGTGCTTCGGGTTCCCAACCTCTTGAATTTATGTCCACAGTGATTGAGACCATAGTGCAAAAATGCGGCGATTTGAAATGCCAAGTGCCAGAAATCCAGTTTTTCATGAATGATCTAACCGGGAACGATTTTAACACACTGTTCAAAGGATTATCTGTTGTTCAAGACAAATTTAAGAATGTTTCATGGTTTGCTTTCAGTGCTCCTGGTTCCTTTCATGGTCGTCTTTTCCCTCGAAACTCCATACATCTTTTCTATTCCTGTTTCAGTGTACATTGGCTCTCTAAGGTTCAACTTCGTAATTAAGCTTTTATTTGGATTTTTTTTCTTTTACTTTTTGCTTAATTACTTGTATTGAATTTTAAGGCACCGATAATCGTCAACGAAGGAGGGTTACCATTAAACAAGGGGAAGATTTACATCTCAAAAACCAGCCCTTCTGCTGTAAGGGAGGCGTATCTTTCCCAGTTTCAAGAAGACTTCTTTTCACTCTTGAAATTCCGAGCTCAAGAGCTGACACCAAACGGCTGCATGGTCTTGATATTTAATGGTCGGCAATCAGCTGATCCCGCAAACAAAGATACCTGCTATTTGTGGGATCTTCTAGCTGAGGCTTTTTCCTACCTGGTTTCAGAGGTAACACTTTGTTTTTCTTACATCTTACTTTATTTCGACTCTTCATTTTCATTAAAATATCCATAACAGATAATGAAGATGAAATGTCTGACCATATGAAAAATCTACATAAAAATGAACGTATATTTATATTCTGTCGCATCATCTTATATTCACCATCAAATTTAAGTAGCATAATTAAGCTTGTTTATTCTCATTGTTGGTTCATATGTATATATATAAAGAGACTGGTTGATGAAGAGAAATTAGATTCCTTCAATTTGCCTTACTTCAATCCTTCTCAAGAAGAAGTTCAGTATCTGATTGACAAGGAAGGTTCTCTGACAACCGAGTTTATCGACACGATTGCACTGGAAATCGGAGGTAAAAATATGTGGTCAAGCCCAGAATCACGAATGAAAAATCTCAGAGGCTTTTCGGAGCCCATTTTATCGTACCAGTTTGGGGAAGAGGTGATGGAGAAGCTTTACGAAAAGGCCGAACAGATCCTAGTCGAGGATTACAAGCAGGGAAAAGAAGCAACCAAGAGCGTTAGCATTGTCGTTGTGCTGAGAAAGAAAGCAATCTGATCTGGAAAACACTACCAAAAATTAAATAAATAAATAACCAATTGTTGGAGGACGCAAATCCGTACTGCATATCTTAAAATCTGTCGCTGCAAGTCTTAGTAGCATTTAACGAAAGATAAATTGAATATTCCAGTAAAACAGTAACTTTCACTATAAAGAACCAAAAAATTGATGACAGAAATAATATACATTTGCCAAGGAATAAGGATAAATGTCAACAGTTGTGACATGAACCTACTTGTAAACTATAATTTGTTTTTTCTTGATTATAAATGTCAAGAGGCTTTTCATTATATATATATATATATATATGAAGGTATTATTTCACTCACCATTAGTTGAGTTAAAAAAACTTCACAAGCATAGCTGATGAGATAATATATGTTCTGATTTTTTATTTCCTTAAATATACTTTAAAGAACATTTGTCATCTTAATAGCAGTGTTTGTGGAGTTTTT
>JBBYHO010000002.1:470017-484444 GCA_038382025.1 Adansonia gregorii | reverse complement strand
ATTATTTTGAAAATGGTGGGGGATTGTTGGAACATTTTCAAAATAATGTCAAAGGTCATGTCTTCAAATGTTGTTTCCTTTAATTATAAAGAGTGGTACCTCTTGATTATTTACCAAGTGGTGTGACTATCTAAATAGACATGTATTTGGAAAAGTTATGTCCATATGAAGATGCATTCCTTTGCCTATAAATAGAACTCCTCTCATTTGGAAGACATAGAGAGAAAACGAAATAGAAAACTACAATAGAATTTTAGTAGTTTTGTCACATACTGCTTAGTGCATAGTGGATTGATGTCGTCAATACAAAACGCCGTCAATCGTAGGACTTCATTGTATTTTCGAGGTTTATACGCCGGTAACCCTTTTGCATACCTAATTAATAGTGGGGGCGAATAAAACCTTAAAGAAAGTGACATTGTTATACACCATAAAGCTTTCATCAATTTTTCGTGTTTTTCGGTTTCCCACGCACTAACAATTTTTTCTAACCGTAAATAAACAGAAAATGTAGTTATATATACTTCGCTTAAAGAAAAACCGAAGGAAACAAAAGGATGAAGAAAATGATTGCTTCAGTTAAACAAAATGAAAACTTGTTGGTATTAATTGGAAGTGGATTTTGTAGACTTGTTGGTATTAATTGGAAGTGGATTTTGTAGACGTGGCCAAAGGAACAAGGAATTGTGGAATCTGAATCTGAAAATGGCAGTGCGAAATGGAAAACGAAGAAGTAATGTCCGCTGCATTTTGGGTTTACCTTGACCTGGTTTTGATGGTGCAAGAACATTTTTCATTCTCTGTCTCTGGTCAATACTTTAGACACTGATTTTGGCAAGTTACAATTCGAGTGAGCTTCCGAAAAACTTATGATTTCGAATAATTTTCTACATATATATATATATATATTCACTTAATTTATTATCAATTCGTTTTTGAGTTCTTTGTTTTTCATCTTGAGAATTAACTCTTGCAAGAAATATTATAATTTAATACAGATTACAGACGCATTTATTGGAGGTAATACCTCCGTTTTTATTTTCATTTTTCAAAGCTGAGTGCTTGTAGCCTGTTAGAGAAATCAATACGGCACCCTGCATGACCTTAGCCTTTATTAGGTTCCTGCATCTTAAGAAAACAAGTAAATCTCTCTAAACCTTCATATTGAAAAGTGTTGAAGCTGCATTTTAGGTCATATAGATAGAGAATCTAATAGGATATGTAAGTCACATCTAGATATAAAAGATAGACAATGTAATACTAATTTTAAGAGAGAACGAATTTAGAGCTCAAATTATTAACCAATAATTGATGGATTTTGCCACCACTTCTATATTTCACTTATATTAATCCATTCAGAAATACTAAATTCTCGTAAAAAAAATGATAGAGGGAGATTTCAAGTCTTGAACTAAACGCTGAGGGGGAAAGTTGGATTCTATGGAGGATACTGTCAGCAGGCTCACAATTATGGACCCCTTATTGAAAACAAAGTCAAATTGCCTTGTAATTTCTTTGTGGAAAAAGGAGAAACAAAACAAAAGCTAAAAGTTTGATTTCCAAAGTCATCTGATAGGCGATGATTAAACCAGATTTGTTGCTTCTGCGTGGTTCTTGTGTCAATACCCTTGAAGGGAAAGCCATTTTTGAGCAATGAATAAGGCAGAAGCTTCTGAAAATTAGTTACTTTGGAATTAAATGAACCTGAAATACCAATTAAATTTTACTGATGAATTAATAAGCACATAAAAGATTGTTCACGAAATATTAGAAGGTGAATTTATTCATGAAATTTGGAGACTTGGAAACTAAATCCAATATTCTTACAAATTTGGTCCTTCATTTCAGAAAACAAGAGAATGGGGAGAAAAAAAAAAAAGAATAATAAAGGTGATCGCCAACGTGAATCTGGAACGATTAGCTGTCGAGAATTGCCCTCTTTCAGGAATGTATCTTAGCAACGACTAAAGATAGTTGCCAGACTTGATTGAGGCCATAAATAGCCAAGGTCCCACCAAGAGAAATTAAGACAAAGTAGCTGTTACGGACTGCCAAAGTTCAAAGGTAAGTAATTATGTAGAAACAATGGCCTCACTACTGACAAAGCAAAGAATTTCTGATTGGAATAACTTTAGGTTATAAAATCTAATAGATGAACTGTTTTAAGAAAACCAAGTTGTTAATAACAGTAAGAAGAAAGGCTGTAAATTACTTGCCTATTGAATCACTATTTCTTGCCCCTTCAACAAGTTGCAAAAATTAAGAATTTCTCTGAACCACTAGCCAATGTGGAAATAGAGAGTTTTTGTGGACTTCAACATCAGTTTTCTTGCGTCTATCGTTGTCAAGTTACTTGACAGCTGCCAACCAAATTGAACACAAAGACTAATTGAAGATGACACTTCCTTAAAAGGATCAGGTAGAAATGCCAAGAATTAAATATATATATATATATTTTCCAAGATTATTGAAATGCTTGACCACATGCAAATAAAACAGCAGTCACATTATTCATGCATGTATCAAATTAAACTGCTAGAATCACAAGGATTCCATAGATTAAGACCGTCAGATCAGGTGTTAATATAATGTATGACTTGTGACTGTTGATGTCATGCTGATGTAATCCTTTCTTCTTCTTTTTTTTCATTTTATTCTTTTTTTTTTTATTTTTCAGATTTTATATTTTATTTTCCTTTTTACAAATAAAGACAAAAAAAATTAATATTACAATTTGAATTTATTTGTTAAAAAATAAGCAATTTATAAACAAATAAAAAATTTATTTAGAATTGATTTTCTAAAGATTATTTTTAATTCTTTTTCATTTTATCTTCTTGACAAATAAACTAAAAATAATTATAATTTTATATTATAATTTAAATTAATTTTATGAATATTAAATAATTTAAAAATATAAAATATTTATTTAATTTAATTTTTTTATTTTTATTTTTATTTCTTCCTATATTATATTTTTTTCTCATCCTTATAAATAAATAAATATAATACTATAATTTTGATTCATTTTATAAAAATTGAATAATTTATAAAAATTATTTATTTGCATTAATTTTATAAAAATTAATTTGTATTTGAGAGTGCTAGGTTCATCAATAAGAACTAGAATGCAATGTAAAAAGTACTGATACTCCGATGTTATCATGCGGCATCCCCCGAAATTTGTCCAAGTTTTCCGACTTTGAAAGTAATATTTCTACTATTTGCAGCGGGCCCCCGCTTTATTTGGAAGAGTCTCTTTGGGGTCTCTTCTATCTTGGATTTTAACACTAATTGAGACAAACCAGCTGTACTAGATACTTTTCCCCACTTCTATAATTTTTCACTTCTATTATTGTCGGAGTTGAATGAATGTTAAACCAAGGCATTCAATTGGTCAGTGGTTGTGGAGGTCTGCAAATGAGACGATGGTGTAGTTGTGAACTTCCGACATCAGCTCCTGGCTCCTTCCGGTGAGCTTCCAAGGAGCTCGAGACGTGGGATAATTCTATATTCTTTTCACCACTACTATCCATTCATTTTTGGGGGTTTTTTTTTCATCTTAATACGGTTTGGAGTATGAATACTAACAAATACGTATGAGAGCTACATCATGATTATTGTAGTGGTAATAACAGTAATTTAATTCCGAATCAATGTTAGTAGTATCCCAAGCCATAGCTAAAGTTAAAAAGAGGTCTGTTGACATGAATTTGCCTAAGCCAAAAGTCGCGAACACGGCCAACCCCTTTCATCATTGAGAGTAGAATATTACTCGGCTTTAAGGTCGCAATGAACGATTGATTGTTCACAATGATGATGGAGATAGTCCAGGGCGTTAGCAAAATCTGAACCCACATTTGCTCTTTGGGAAAAGATTAAAGTTTTTTTTTTTCCCGATATTTCTTGGTCATCCATGCTGACAGATGGATGCATTGCAGCCATTCTTCTAACCTCCCATTCCCCATAAACTCATAAGCACAGAGCTTTAAAATTGTTGCCTTGATAATCCAACATCTGAACGTGCTGTTAACACCTTGACAAGTTTCTGATATCTAATGTTCTTTAAGACCTCACAATCAACCACAAAACTCCTGCTCCCTGACTCCAAAGATTAAGCAACCTAATAGCGATAACAAGTCCATTCTCTTCGAGAATTCCTTTATATATAAAATCATCTTTCATAAATTAAATAATCAAATTTAAAAAATTAAATTTTTTTATTTAATTAATCAATCTTAATCGAATTAAAATAATTTAATTTTTATTTTAATTTAATCTTAAAAAAATTTGATTGAGCTCTATCGAGTTTCAAACCACAAGTACTTAGTTGAACTCAAACTTTTTATTTTTTTTTAGCTTAGCTCGATTACACCTTTAGTCTTCTCTATCAAATCAAACCCAGATAAAGGCCAAAAATGAGCCCAAATTAAACCCAAATAAATTGCTCAATTAAATCCCAAATAATATCTCATTCGATCCAACCCATCAAAATCCTAATAGTTATCGACTGTTTAATCTCAGGCTTCGTTGATGCAGAAATTTCATCTCCAATTCCTGGATTTTTTTTTTTCGCTGAACCATTATCGTGTCCGTGCCAGACATTGCCTGAAACAAAACAATGTCAACGTTTCCCGACTCGTTCACTCAACTCGGCGATGACTACGTCGACTCTGTCGAGTCAGTTCCACACCAGGAAGACGAAGGCATCGGCTACGCAGGTTACGATCCATCTCAACAATTCGACTCTGTCGCGGCCGATCCGGATCTTGCCAAGGACTCGAATGATGATGTGTTTGTATCACAACCGTACACGAATGGGGAAGGATTTGGCCTAGGTTTAGGGCGTTCGGATGGCCCAGTTTTGCCTCCGCCGGCAGAGATGGATCCCGAGGAAGGGTTTGCTCTCAGGGAATGGCGAAGGTTAAGATCAATTAAAAGTTTTGATTTTTTTGACTAATTTCGTTTTTTTTTTAATTTTTCCTATTTTTGGTTACTGATGGGGAAATTACAGAGTAGAAATTGAAGTTATGAATTTGTAAGTTTGGTATTTTAGAAATGTTATAAAAGAAAATTATTGACGAAAGTTTTAATTTTTGGATTTTTTTTAAATAAGTTTGATAAAGTCATACTAAGAGTTTTAAGTAGAGAAGCAATTTTGGGAATTAGAAGCAAACGTTTTAGGATTTCATTTTTTTTTCTTTGAACGTCTTCAATTTTAGAGATTGAATTAGAGGAATTCGGAAACTATAATTTCTCTATTTTTTAAATTTTTCTCCTCATTTTTGTGTAGTTCTTTTTTCTTAATTTAGATTCATTTTTCTTTATATTTATTTTTGTTCATGAAATGGTGTAAGATGTTGCGAATTTTATCGGTTTAAGTGATACTTATACTGGTCGTTATTTGTGCTGTAATTGCCTAGGGAAAATGCGATTCGATTGGAGGAGAAGGAGAAGAGGGAGAAGGACTTGTTGAGCCAAATAATTGAGGAAGCTGATCAATACAAAGTTGAGTTTTATAGAAAGAGAGAGGTCACTTGCGAAAACAACAAAGCCAACAACAGAGAAAGGGAGAAGGTACTTTTCATTTGAAGCTATTTGCTAATGCTTTTACTGCTTTTAAGAATTTGTTTATTATCCGTACAACCCGCCCCCCTTCTCCCCCCCCCCCCAAAAAAAAGAGTATTGATATGCTTATTCTTATACGCATGACTAGGTAGGTACTGAACACTGTATGATTTCTTTAGTTAGTACTAAACTGCAAATATTGATATTATTATGCATTTTGTTGTACATCCTTTAACCTTTGAGCCGACAATATGCATTGGGATGAAAACGTGTTCTTAGGTGGTTGAGACTCAATTGTCTTATAGAAAAGAAGTTTGAGTTGTAACTTGATGTGCAAATAGCAATGCATGGTCAAAACTAAACTTAAATATCACGTAATTTGTTTCAACTTTGCTAGTCATTGTTTTGTAGTTGACTGGATTAAACTAACTTAACTTGAAGGCAATTGAAAATTAAGTGTCGGTGAACTGTAATTTCCAAGGGATTGTGAAACTTATTCCCAAATTAAAGTAGAGTCAAACTCAAGTGCTTTCAGATAGGAGCTGAACGTTAAACCATTATCTTACTTATCCCTTCAAATACATCTTTAGTTTTCAAAAAGTTTGTTTTCTTAAACATGATTTTTGTTGCACAAGAATGTATACTATATTGATCTATATTAAAATTTCATGTCATGGAGATCCCTTATGAAGTTTTCATGAATCTGTCCAATAACGTAAAACATGAAAGGATGAGAAGAGAAAGGTGATGACGGTATTTAGAATTAAACTTTGATGCAGTTGGTGATACATAGAACAAGGAAACATGCTATGGCTCTATCTATCTCAACATGCGCACTGTTGAATTTCTCCTATACTGTTTGTGAGCTGAGCAGCATACCAGGGCCAGGAGTCTTTGGTCTCACTTTATCTAGCTGGCTTATCAATTAAGTGTTAATTGTTACTTGTAGATGTGGAGCAAGTAATGAAATTACTATGTGCTTGGCCATTACGTCACATCCTTAATTCCGGAAGTTTATTAGTGAGTTAACTTGTAATAGTCAGATGCTAAACACGGTTCCTTTTGGTGAATATATGAGGACACAGTTTGCTTTTAGAAGATAGCATTCTTGTACTTTGCTTAAGTTTTGTTGTCTGACTTCTTAGATACAGAGCAATGTGCCAATGCCATATATAACTTACTTACCTCCTTGTATTCTGTGAGTCAGATATTTGTAGCCAACCATGAGAAGTTCCATGCTGAGGTCAATAAGCAGTACTGGAAATCAATCGCAGAGCTCATTCCTAATGAAGTGCCGTCAATAGAGAAGAGAGGAAAGAAAGATAAGGATAAGAAGCCTTCCATTGTTGTTGTCCAAGGTCCTAAGCCTGGGAAACCGGCTGACCTTTCAAGGATGAGGCAGATACTCTTGAAACTGAAGCACAACACACCTCCCCACCTGAAGCTCTCTCCACCACCGTCAGATCCTGCCCCTGCAAAAGATCAAGATCCAAAAACCAGTAATACTCCTATCACCACTGCTCCTCCTGTCATGAGCACTGTTGAGGCTGTAGTTGCTGCTTAATATTTTCGTTTTTAACATTTATCTGCTTCTGTGATCGAAACTATCTTAAGAGCATCTTGTTACTACTATCATGTTTGGCCAGTCATCGTTATCAGCAGGGTATATTTGGTTTATGAGGTTATAAATTAGAGTTTCTTCATGCATGAAACTGTCATTTAGACCGGATGTACGCCGAGATGTTATTTTGTTCATAGAATTTCGTCCAGGATTTCGAGCTAATAACTCTTAGCTTTTCCTCTTTCTTTTATACCCTTGAGGATAAGGTCCAAAGCTCAATTTGAGGTTTACATAGTGTTCCTCTCCCACTGCCTGGAAATGATCTTAGGACTGGGAATCTTTGGACCAGTTTTTTGCAAAGGAACTGTAACAATCAGCCCAACGGTTCCCGTCATGCTTTTTGGGCCCTCCCGGGTTTTTCCCGTAGGGCATATCCACAGCTGTAGAAGCTTGAAAGTTGAAGCCTCGCTAGGACTTTCATCTAATGTAGCCGTATCCATCAGTTGGGTACTTGTTTACAGGTCTTCAAGTATCTGAATCTTCATGCTGCCTATAATTTGTTTCTCCCCTTTGGAAGAGCACATTCTTCTTATGGTCAGATGCATTTAAAATCTTACTTTTCACTTATGGAAAAAGAGCTGTCATCATTACTGCAGGCGTTCATAAGTCTAGTCATTCGTGGCAGTCTAAAAACTTTTAAATATTTGAGAGAATTTAAATAAAAATATTAAATCTGAAAAATAAGTTAGAGAGCTTCGATTCTAACGTTTGAGACTAAGTTCAGCTTAACTTAATCGATTTTTTAATTATATAATTCATATTATTTTTATATTCATATATATTATGCAAGTTATATCACATAAAAAATAAATATATACAATATAAAAATATAAATATTAAAAAATATGTTATCTATATTTGAAAGCTTAATAAAAAAATTATTAAATTATGAAAAATTAAAATTTTTTAAAAAAGATAAATTTTTAAAAAAATTAAAAAATATATAATAAAAGTAGGCTTAAATTGAATTAGATTATTTATTTACAAATATAAATAAATTTAAACATAATTTAAATTTACATTTTGAACATTGTTAACCTTAAACAAACACAAATATTAATATTATACTAAATCTAACATAAATTTAATCCATCAACACTTCTTTATCATTAACAGCTGGACTAACACTCGCGACTATTACTTTTGCAATCCCTTGCATGGAAGCTGCAAACTCGGTCGATGGGTGGCTAGAAGTGGCCCAGCTTTTATACCCTGCCATTCTTGGAATTATTCTCTTACATGTCAATTGACGAGCCAACCCTTTTTCTATCCCCTTTGGAACTGAATACTTTAGTCTATACTAGCTGCAAAGCCTTTAAATTTATCTTCCAAATTGGGGAATCTGAAAGAGCCTGCTCACATGCTAAAAGATATCAATCAGCTCTCAAGCTGTTTTTATTTTTTGGCGCATAGCTTTCAAGCTTTTTATGATACAACACACCATTGCAAATACCATGATGAAGTATCATTAATGACTTGTACTTTGATTGTGCGCAGTACTACTTAATCAGAGCTAGAAGCCATTTTACAAAAAAAGACGATGTTTTTAGTAAGATTAATGGATGACAAATTCAGAGTTCGATCCTTGTGAATAATATTTCGAAAATAAAATTCTAAAAACCAAACCAATATAAGAAAATTCACCCCTAGGGTCACCAAAAAGGAGATTAAACCACAACTTATACCCCTTATATCTTATTATGTTATACTATTTATATATTGGGGAAAAAACAAAGATGAAATGAAACTGGCCAAAAATAGGTGGGTATTCGCAGCTTGTATGAGCTTTAATTTTATCTCAGAAATAAAATTCATCCAATTGGGAATGGTAGGGAGTGAGATAAGCTGATCTCTGGCAAATTGACAAGATTTCACCATTCAAAGCTGGTTCAGAACAAGTAACCGTGTAGAAATTGGAGGAGCAAGATGTCTAGCATCTACCTGGGTTTCCCTAATAATAAAATGATTGTGAATTACAAAACAGTAAACAGATCTAATCACTTTACATTGATATTAGAATAATGATTCGATTCGTGGTTCTCCCCGGAAATTGGTTCTCTTCCAAATGTCAAATCTCATAGATTTAAAACAATTAACGTATTTGCCATACCTCATCATCATCGGGCATGCACAGTGGCAGGGGATCGACCACCTCTCTCACTGCCAATATCATATTCTACTTCACTCCCATCTAAACAATTGCCATTATTATTGACACTAAGCTCTGAACTTGCATTACTGCTTGTAGCAAGAGGGGAATCTGAGACACTAATATTTCTGCTTCCTGTAGGACCTGATCTCACACTGTACATAGATGATGCTGGAATATTCGTCATTAATGGCCGTAAATTACCAGGAATGCGTCGCCTTATATCCTGGTCAAATCAATATTAAATCACATAAATAATTAACTTCAATTTTCCCCCAACCTTCAATCTCTTAGTCTATCGGCCCATAAGAACCCAAAAGTTGGGATAGTTGTGAATAAACAAGGGAAAACTATGCCACCTACAGACAGATATGAGTATATTTGGGATAGCCTGACAACAACGTATTTAGATTGTTGTACTCTCATGTAATGGAACCTAATTTAAGCCAATCTAAAAGATATGCCTCAGAAAATTTTAGGAGATACTTACCATATGCCTTATAGCCATATCCAGTGATTTCTTTGAAAGTGTTCTTCCAAAGCCCGAACTATCTGGTGATGAAGACTTCCCAGACAAGTTACCGTGAGGAGACTGTTTATCATCTTGCTTGGGTGGTACCAGTTTCCTCATGTTTATCACCCTCTCAACCATTTTAGTTCCAATTACAACAGGGCTCAAGCTGTCACTAACTTTTGAATATCTACGACTTATCGCAGGTACGGAGCTCCCACTGACATGCAGCATGGCACCATTGGGGGGACGTCCTCTTGAAGGAGAGCATGACTGTCGTCTTGGTCTGCCAGTAGGAACTGGTTCAATAGAAGAAGATCGAGAACTTGGTGCTCCAGGCCTACCTCTTGTGACTGAAAGTGGCCTATCAGGTAGTGTTGTTCTTAAATTTGGTGGAGCATCAAGTGAGAAACCAGGCATCTCAGAAGGCTTCCATGGTCTAGATTTTACAGTCGGAGAGGCACCACGTGATGGTACAGAATTTCTGGATGCTGCAGGAGTTGGCTTTGTAACTGAAGGAGATGATTTAATTGGAGAAGCAGATATGTTAGGAGCACTTGATCGCGTTGATGGGCGACGAGTTGGCGTGGCTGTTCTCGATGTTGGTTTGGATGAAGGTATAGAAGGTCTTGCCGTTGGTGTTGAAGACCTAGCTGTGGACCTTGATGGTGTGGAGGATCTTGCAGAAACTGTGGGTTTACTCACAGAAGATGCAGTCTTGGCTGCAGAAACTGTGGGCTTAGTTGTGGACATTACAGGTTTTGTTGCAGACTTAGTTGCAGATATTACAGGCTTTGCTGCAGATGTCACAGCCTTAGTTGCAGAAATTGAGGGCCTAGTCGATGGTAATGTGGCCCGAGACGTGGGTGTTGATGATCTCATAGGTTTGGATGCCCCAACCAATGTAGGGCGTCCAGTGGGTGTTGAAGGTCTTGAACCTGGAACCCCTGATGATGAAGGCCTGCGAATCCCTGTAGAATTCAACCCTGGAGACAAAGCTGGCTGCTTTGGTGCTAAGTTGCCCCTGGCAGCAGACTCTGGCGGGGGAATTGCTAGCTATAAACACGGTGAACAAAAATCTATTGCCAATAAGTACATGAACCCAATTATCAGAAAACCTAAATGTCGAAAAACAAAACAAAGCCACGGCAATAACCTTTAGAATTTTAAAATACAAAAGAAAAAAAATCTTTGAAAACACAGATCATCCATACTATTTTAAAAGGTATACAAAAATTTTTAAAAATTCAAAATACTTCTTAAATTTGGGCCTTAATGATAGTTATTCCTAATAAGCTGCAAAAAGTACTGAGTCATTTTGATGGCAAGTCAGTAACACACATAGAGAAAGATTAGTGAGTTCCAAGATAACAGGCAGTCATCCATGTTCGTTCCTAGTTAAAAAAAAAAAGTTTTTAATGTAGATAAAAAAAACCTTCAGTTGCTGATTCCTGACCACATTTTCACAGCATAATTGGCCAACACAGGGCTAAGTTTCAAAAAAGGCCAACAAAGAAATCAGACTCATTTAATAAATGTGGAACAGGATAATCTCCTGTTTCCAGCAATTACTATATCATGTACTTAAATAATCCAAACTTTTCAAAAGGTGTGCCATCCATCTTATAGCATTGAGAAAATTTTTCTTACCCTCGATTTCAGGGCAGTCGGGCGATCATTAGGAGTGCCAATCTGACTCATTACAGTCTTTTGTGACTCCATCTCCAAGTAAGGAAAAAGAGGAGTACCAGGAGGCGTTAAAAGCCTGAAATAGAAGACAATTCATGTAAAAGATAATTAACGTTACTTAAAGAAGTTTCTGGTACAGTCCTTATCTAGCGACCATTTCTCTATTTATGTCAAAGCATTGGAAGCTAATTACAAAAATAATCCTAGAAACAGTTATCCAAACTTGTACCGTTCATATTGAACATTTGGCTTATTTAGGACTGGAAAGTAACATTTTTGAGGCAATAGCCTAGATTTGTCCACAAGGTAGCAGCTATAATCCACAAACTTTCTAAACTCTTTCAGAGAAACAAAGGAAAAGCAACATGTAAAAGGAATGTAATGGATTAACAAATAATAAAATCTGAATCTGATCTTATCAGACACAAAAAGGAGATAGAACCATGAGAAATGAACGGAATCAAGATTTTAACAAGGAAATATAGTTTAACTTAACTGACAGCTAGGAAACTAAGCTTGAGTTCCCAATAAAATATTGCAACCAATTCGTCAAAAAACACCATAACAAGTCATCATCAATATTGTACTAACTTCAAAAAACAGCCAAAACCAAAAGCAGCCACCAATTTTTAGAAACATAGATGCCCTAGTTGCTGCTAGTGACCCCAGGGCACATGTTAAAACTGCCGATCACAACCATCAATTTATTGACTCTAATCAATCACACATGTCATCAATAATTATCATCCTTCTTCTTGTTCTTTTCCCCTCTCTTCCAACTGTTTCATTAATCCTTCGGCCAAGTTCAATTAAATTAACCAAAACCTAACAATAAATCATAAAAGAACATTCAAATGCAAAACTAGGCTAAGCATGAATACGACTTATAAATCAAGGCTCCGTTTGGTTGCTCCTATTGCTTCTGCCATTTTGATAATTGCTATTTATACTTATCAAAAAGCGGTACAATAAATCAAAATTATAATTAACTGAAAAAAAAAAAAAACTAAATTGTAATGCCAATTCCAACATAAATGTTCTGTAATCCAAAAATAAATTACATCTTTAATTCTTCAAAATTTTTGTTCACTTCTAAATAGATAGTCGCTTTTTGCATTTTGCTTTCAGTCAAATAACACCTTAAATTAATAAATTTAATTAAAATAACGAATAAACAAACAAATTACCAGTCATAATCATTTTTATCACTATCAGAATTAAGAAAATCGTCAGCAGCACCACCCGTCTTTCTCGCCGGAGTAGTTGTTGATGCCGAAATATTAAATATCGGTGAAGTTCCAGGTTTAGATCCTACAATTTACAAAAATGAACAAATTACCACAACAACTAAAAATGCAAAACTAAATCACGAAAAAGAAAACCTAAAAAGAATTTGAAAAGTTTACCTAAAGGAGAATCGAAGTCTTCAGAGGAGTGATTAAGAAGAGTACTATGTTCTTTCTCACGTTTCCGCATCTCGAGAAACAACGCCAGCTCTTCCTCTTTCTCTTTCATCATCGAAGCCCTTAATAGTTGCCGTTGTTTCAAAGCCGCCGTTTGCATTGCCGTTTCTTGCTGAGCCCTAAAGCTCCGATTCATCTTCACCTTCTGAATTTATTCTTACAGATCATAGAAAACCTTTGTCAGCTCTAAACGCAGCGGTTGAAAGAGTTAGGTCATGCTTCGGAGCTAGCAGTGTGAAACAACACAGAGAGAAGAAGGATGGAAGAGGAAAACGACAATGGCTGAGAGTAGCAAAGGAGTATAAATAAGAGGAAGGAGAGAAGGGTGAAACGTGAACAAAAGGGATATGTTGAAAGACCCGAAAACTGCAACTAGAGCTCTCATTGCTTTCTCTCACTTAAGGGCAACGCTTTCAGATCTTTGGCTTTAGGTGGATGGATAATCACGATAATGCCCTCTTTTTTTTAAATATTTTCTCTTTTGGGGAAACGAGTTTTAATTTTTGCATTTCACAGTTACGCCCTTAAACTATTTAAATATTGTTTAATTCATCCGATCATGCATAGGCCCATCAGTCAAGCACATGGGCCATATTGCTTCTGTCAGGCGAAGCCCAAATTATTAAGCAAGACTGAGACGCGTTAAGGTGCTTAATCTTGTGAATCGGGGAGCTTCCAGAAGTTTCTTGGCTGAATGTGAGGCCTTGAAGAACATTAGACATCGAAATCTTGTCAAGATATTAACAGCAACTTCAGGTGTCGATTATCAAGGCAATGATTTTGAAGCATTGGTTTATGAGTTCATGGTAAATGGAAGCTTGGAGGATTGGCTGCATCCATCTGTTGGCATGAATGAGCAAGAGACGACAAGAAACCTGAATTCCTTCCAAAGAGTAAATGTGGCCACAGGTGTTGCTCATGCACTGGAGTATTTGCACCACCATTGTGAAACATCCATTATTCATTGTGACCTCAAGCCTAGCAATAATCTACTTAATGAGGAAATGGTTGACCATACAAGTGACTTCGGATTAGCAAAAATCCTTACTGAAGACAGGCTTAACTATTCTACTAATCAGTCAAGCTCCCTTGGATTAAGAGGAATTATTGGTTATGCTCCACCAGGTAAGTTCACCTCATTCGTTTCTTCCATTTTAATAATTTTGCTTTATATACTTCTCTCTTAGCACAACATAATTTAAAAGCAAAAAACATATAATCTAGAAGAAGTTTTCGCTTAACAAGAAAATATTTCTTCATATTAGAATGTAAATATTTAGAGTTAGAGCTTGGACGTGGCTGTCTTAATATATTGTTCATGGGATTTCCTCAGCAAATATTGATATATATATATATAATTTGTGATGAATTAATTGTAGAATATGGCATGGGAAGCGAGTTGTCAGCAAAAGGTGATGTGTTTAGC
>JBBYHO010000002.1:454864-467549 GCA_038382025.1 Adansonia gregorii | reverse complement strand
AGGTGGTCCATAACAGTCACCCTGTTGAGAGCATCCTCCATAACTTTGCCCCTCAGCGTTTACTTGAGGTCTCCCCTCTATCATTTTATTTTACCAGAATTTACTGTTTTCTGAATAGGTCAACAAAAAGTGAAATATATACTATTCATTATTTTAAGTAAAAAATCTCACATTTTATTGGTGGTGGCAAAGTGGTGGCTTCAATTATTGATTAATAATTTCAGCTTTAGATTACCGTTCATTCCTTTCACTAAAAACGTCTCGCATTTTCTTCTTTTTATATATGAACACGACTTTTTTTCTTTCTTCCTTTTATGCTTTGAACATGACATATATATATATATATATCCTATTAAATTGCTCCATCTTTCAAGCTAGTTTTTAAAACAGGTTTTAAGTTTTTTAATTTAGTATCAAAGCTAGATTCCATAATCTTTGTTAAAATTTAACGTTGTCTACTTTTTGTTTTGAGTGTATATATCTAATCATGTTTTTTCACTTTTAAATTTAAACTAACTTTTGAACTTGGTTTCGAATTTTTTAAAACTATTTTATTTAGGCTATCAGGAAAGAAATAGGGAACGTGAAGAAGATAATTAATGTCTAACGTTTCATGAATACAAAGATTATTCTAGTCTTGATTCCACCATTTCTTGGACAAAATTCCTTTTCTAATATTCAATGTTTAATGATTAAAAATGCTTCTTAATGTCGTATTAAGAATCTCCTAGCTAAGTAATTGGACTGTATGATTTTGATTATGGGATTGATCCATAAACAAATGCACAAGAATTGTTCTCAGTCACTTTTAAAGTGAATATAGAACACAAATAAATATTTGACATAAAAATATTTAATTTTTTATATTAAAAAATTGTTTCACTGAATCTCTAAGTGAGCGATTGGAAATTATTGATGTTGTCAAGCTTTGCTCTATTAGAGACATGCATATATTACCAAAAAGGAAATTTTACGAAGTGTCTTACTCACAGAGGTTTCAATGCATATAGTTTGCATTTGTGTTGGAAACTCAAATTGGGAATTAATTTATAAGCCTTAAAAATGAAAATAAGCAAAAGGATTCAAACTCCTTTAAAGAGGATTTAAATGGTAAGTTAAAATTGTAATAAATTACAATTTTACCTAGGGACTCAGAATTCTTGAGAAAATAATTCGAATACCTTGCAAGACTTTGTATTTTGTAAAATTGTTGCCTAATGGATTAGAATCTCATAATCGGAGATTTGAATCACTCATATGGAAATTCAAATAATTTGTCTTTGGACATGCTCTTTCATTGCAAAAGTTGTGAGTCTTTGCCAGCGACATGTCTAATCATAAAGGGGTGTTTCTAACACCTATTAAAACTTATAAATACTTCATTGAACATTCATTTTACACATTTCTAGCATTTTTACATCCAATTCTCTTCTTGCACTCTCTTTTTTTTCTTTGGTTCATGTTTCATATGTGTTCAAGAAGAATCTAGAGTGCAATCATTTCTTCTTCGAGTAAGCTTTGTATCTTGGGGATAACATGTCCAAAAAAACCATTTACACTATAGTGGGAAAACTATTATCCTAACGAAAGCTTTTTAGAAGTGCTTTGCCTACAATCTTCTTCATTTCTTCTTTTTCTCTACTTGTGTTCTTCTTTGATTGCATTAGTCCAACCCCTATATTCAAAAATTTTAGGATACTAGTACTTCTCCAATGACAACCATTGCAATCAAACCCTATCTTTATAAAGTGGGAAAAGTTGAAAGGTTTAACGACCTCAACTACAAACGATGGAGCACAAAGATTTATTGTAAAATTAGTCTTTTGAAAGTTACTTATGTACTGCATAAGTATTATCCCTAGGAAACTTGCGAGAATGAAGAACTGTAAAACAACAAAAGTGGATTGAAGACAACTACATTTTTCACCTAAACATCCTTCGAGCCCTTAGTAATTCTCTTTTCAATGTGTTTCACAAATTCACTTCAGTATTGGAGTTATGGCATGCAATTGAAAAGAGGTATAAGAATGAGGATATGGTAAACAAGTCTTTCCTTACATACAAGTATGTTGACTTCAGAATGATGGATTCTAAATCTATTATTGATTGAGTGAATGAATTAAATGGCATTGAAATTGGCTGCAATAATGCTGGAAAAGCAATCTCTAAATCTTTCCAAGTATCGACCATCATAAGTAAGTTACCCCAATCTTGGAAAGATTACTAAAGGTAATTGAAACATAAGAAAAATCATTTATTTTGGGTGAATTGGTTTAGCACATACAAATTCAAAGCGCAGTACGAAAAAGAGAGGAATCCTCTAATAAAATAAGTGATAACAATGTGCATAACATTGAAGGTCCTACTTTATCATCTTCTTTCAAAGGTGAGAACAAAACTAATAAAAGGGGCAAAAAAACTCTTTAAAGAGGTATAGGAAGTTCAATAAAATTGGAAATGACTCCAAAAAAAAGAAAGGTTCTTGCAATGTGTGTGGAAAGAATGACCATTTTGCAAAAGTGTGCCAAGTAATAAAAATAAAGCCACCATGCTAACCGAAGATGAGATGTTTGCACTGTAATTGTTTCTGCTAAGAAACGATTATAGTGCAACTTTGTTGTCACATTGTTAAGTTAAACAACTGTAGTCATGGGGGTCCATAATCGTCACCTTGCTGAGAATATCCTCCATAACTTTACCCCTCAGCGTTTACTTGAAGTCTCCCTTCTTTCATTTTATTTTACAAGAATTTACTGTTTTCTGAATAGATCAATAAAAAGTGAAATATATACCATTCATTATTTTAAGTAAAAGGTCTTACATTGTATTGGTTGTGGCAAAGTGGTGGCTTCAATTATTGATTAACAATTTCAGCTTTAAATTACCATTCATTCCTTTTACTAAAAGGTCTTGCAGTGTGTATCTTTTATATATGAACGTGACTTTTTTTTTTTCAGCTTTGAACATGATTTATATATCCTATTAAATTCTCTATCTTTCAAGTTAGTTTTTAGATAGAGTTTTTTTTTCTCTTAATTTAGTATCAAAGCTAGATTCTATACTTGTAGTTAGAATCTAACACTATTTACTTTTTGTTCAGGGTATATTTACTTTTTAAGCTTTTCACTTTCAAATTTTAACTAACTTTTGAGGTTACTTTTGAATTTCTTTAACTATTTTATTTAGGCCATCTTTGTAAAAGAAACAAGGGAAGTGAAAAAGATAAATAATGTCTAACACTTCATGAATAAAAAGATTATTCTAGTCTTGTTTCTACTATTTCTTGAATAAAACTCCTCTTCTAATAGTCAATGTTTACTTTCATTATGGGATTGATCCATAAATCATGTAAAAAAATTATTTATTATTCGAATTTTAAAGTGAATATAAAATTTAGTTAAGTATTTGATACAAAAATATTTAATTTTTTTAATTAAAAAAATTGTTCTGCTAAATTTTCAAGCGAGCGAATGGACATTGATTGATGTTATCAAGATTGCTTTATCAAAGACGAACTTCATCCAAGTCAATCACCGTCTCAAATGCCAAACTTTATGCATTGCTTAATCAACAGGCCACTAATCTCATCCTATGTCGACGAAAATAATATCAATCTTTACAAAATAGTACGTCAACATGGCTTAAAATGCATCTTCTTCAATACTTTTCGATACATTGTCAGAATAACTGTGATAGTTCCGAGACTTACTTGTTTTCCTATGGATGCGTGAACCTAATAAAGGCTAAGGTAATCAAGGTGCCATATTGAACATTTACCTCGAAAAATGTGTTGTAATCTTTATTAAACATAAATCCCTTTGCTTTATGCATGATAGGCTTATCCATCAGTTTCTTAATCGAAAAGCCCATTTCACTAATAATTTCATTATTAAAATATTATTTTTATATTTATATGTATATTTATATTATTAAATTAATAAAAAAATAATTTTTATTATTATATAGTAATTCAAACTATTTCGAATTTGTTAAAATCTTGTTTAAAGTTTAACTTACACAATAAAATTCGATCTTTGAATAGATCTAAATGTATTGTCAAATTAAAATATTTTACTAGTAATTAATGCTAATATGCTGTTCTAAAACACATTTGCATTACTCTTTGCTGTGTTTATTTCTTCTTAGAGTCAAACCCCATTTCTTCCTGATATTTCCTGGGATTCTGGGATTTAATTTCCAAGTAATTCTCGACAAACACTTCACCACCTACACTATTGGACGTTGGACTATTGAACCTGATATATATATATATATGTATATTCATGAATCCAATGTCAGTCTACTTGTTTCTTCTATGTAGTTGTTGAAGAAAAAGAAGCAGAATCTTACGACAAAGACCTCTTTTTAACTTTAGCTATGGTCCAGGATATTATTAACATTGATCAAGAATTACGGTACTGTTACTACCACAACAACAGTCATGAATTAGTTTTAATACATATCTACCAAGATATCTTGTATTTCAAAGATTGTGATATAAGTATTTGTCAGTATTCATATTCGAACAAGCATTAAGATGAAGGAAAAAAAACCCAAAAACTACTCGATAATAAAAGTGAAAAGAATATAGAATCATCCCACATCTCAAGCTTTTTGGAAGCTGCCTGGAAGGAGCTACGAGCTGATAGCGGAAGTTCCCAACTACACGATCTTCCAATTTTCAGACTTCCACAACCCTGAAAAGCCCAATTGAATGCCTTGGCCCAACTTTTCATTCAACTCCGACAATAATAAAAGTGAAAAGAAATAAAGAGGGGGAAAAGTATTCAGTACAGCGATTTTGGCTCAATTATCGTCAAAATCCAGCATAAAGGCACAACCCCAAATAAACGCTTCCAGATGCAGCGGGGGCCCCAAGCAAATCGTAAAAACATGACTTTCAAAGTCAGAAAGCTTGAATCAATTGACGGGCGATACAAACAGGGTAATATCAGAGTTCCAAAACTTCTTATATTATAATTTAATGTCTTTACTATTAAATTTAATATTTTTATCTTCATACATTTAAAATTAAAATCAATAAAAAAATTATTAGTGATATTAAACAAAATCTATTTAAATGTTATCCTGATTTTATAAAATATAATATGTAAAATGATATATCAACTCTATTTTTATCCAAAACTCAAAAATTTATTAAAAAATATGAATTTACACGTTATATTTTATAAAGATATATCATCATTTAAATAGATTTTATTTAATATCGTTAATAATTTTTTTTATTTGTTTTAATTTCAAATATAAAAAGATGAAAATACTTAATTTAATAATAAAGAGATTGAAATATAATTTTGATTATAGTATAGGGACTGCAAATAAACTTTTACCGCATTCTAGTTCTTGCTAATGAGTAGAGCATTCTCAAATACAAATCAATCTAACTAATTAAGAAATTGATTTGGGTTGATGGAGCTATTGAGCGAGCATTTGTAAGTGAACTAGCAGGGTCTTAACTTGCTTGGTTTAGCGAGCCTTGTACTTAGAGGCAATGACGCAGATGAACGAGCTTTAATCGAGTTGAAAGCCAAGAGAATTGGTGATGAGCTCAGGATCATAGCATCCTAGAAGCGTTCACTTCTGCTAATTATATGATGTTACATGCGATCACTGATATCAAAGAATTATCAGGTTGAAACTGCAATTCTTATAACTCCTAGGATATAACCAAACAAAATGATATTAGATCATGAAAATTTTTTCAAATGATATCTACATGACGAGACAGAAACATAAGGATATAACAAAGATGATATTTAAAATTAAATTAATAGTATGGCAAGACATCTAGATCATAAAAAAAAAAATACTTGAACCTTGAAAGTTTAAATGGAACCAACAAAGCACTTATACCCTTGAAAATCTAGTCATTGTAAGTCTAAAAAGTGCATCAAAGTATTTTATTTTCAATTCAAAAATCCAGGACATGAAAATAAAAAATTAGCCATATTGTTCCAAACACAATCAAAATAAAAAATCAGGCTAACATTACATGAGTAGAAACACAATAATTTTGTGTACAAATTGAATCAACATAAACTCAAACACAGAGAAGAACATAGTTACACTCATACATGAAATTACACCAGAAAAGATAAGAAACTAGATAATGAAAAACAAGATCAAACTGCACAGAATCTAAAAGAAAGTATTGAAGTGCTGAAATAATCCCCTGCAAAAAACCAAAAACAAAATGCCAAAGTAAATGGCAAGGAGAAAGCAACTACTGCCCGTCAATGACTCGTTGAAGTCAAAAATTATTTTCCCATTTATTAAATTATTTTTTAAGAATCAAGAATTAAGTTTCTATAATTTTGATAACTTTTAAGATATTTTTTGACAATTATTTATATAATTTTATAATAATTTTAATAACATTTGTAATTGTTTGTTAATAGTTTTATATAATTTTGATAACATTTGTAATTTTTTTAATAACTTTTAATATAATTTTGTATTAAGTAAAAAAAATCTAATATATAAATTTATTAAGAACAAAATAATATCTAATAATAAATTATACATATTAAAATAAATAATATTAACTTATTTTATCTTTGAAATGCAAAGCATGTGTAACATGAAGTAATAAACCATAAAAGAAAAAAGAAAAGAAACAATAATATACGTGATTCAGGATTTATTGTTATTATGTTTACAAGCATAGTAAAGATGAAATTCAATATAAAAAATATACAGATTACAATAATAAACCTCACATCAAAAACAGAAAAACACTCACAAAAATAATGACACGTATATCCCACCATCTATTGTGGATAGAGAGAGAGAGAGAGAGAGAGAGAGAGAGAGAACAAATTACACCGTCGGACGAGACCAAGTACAAATGTATCCTTTCATGGAGCAAGAGTTGGGTCACCGTCCTTTAAGCCCCCCACTACCAAAATCCCATCTCGTTCAGTATGCAGACTTCCACGATCACCAACCAACAGAATGCTTCGTGTGGTTGACTTCAAAGGCTTCAGCCAACTCCAACAATAATGAAAGTGAAGAAAATCTGCAAGTGGAGGAAATTTTATTTTATTTTATTTTTCTAGAAATTAAGGAGTGCAAATCAGTTCTAAAGTTTTTTATCGTAGGATATAGGTAGAACTGATAAAATTAAATATAATTATATGAATATGATATAAAAAAATAATTAAAATTTTATATTAAAATAAATATATAAATATTTTAAAATTTATATAATATAAATTATTAATATAAAATTTATAAAAATATAAAATATATTAAAATAATTATAATATAAAAAATATATGAATGGTTAGAGCCAAATATAGCTTACCTTCCAGAACCGTTTTAAGCAGGGCTTTGAGTGCTTGGATGGTGGGAAAAGAGAGGGTGATGAAGCCCATAGTGTTAACTGTGTCAAGCAGGTCTTTGATTCAATCTCCACTTTAATTTACTAAAGCCCACAGTGTTTCCACTTTAATTCCATGATAAAAGTACTTTAATTTTCTAAAGCTCATAGTCTTTTCCACTTTAATTCCACGATTAAAGCACTTAGTACGGCTCAATTATGGTTAAGATACAGGACGAACGCCAACCCAATAAGATGCTTCTCCTACCAAAAGCAGGATGTAATATCAGAGTTCCGAAACTTCTTATAAAGCACTTTAGTTCTCGTTGATGAACCCGAACACTCTCAAATACAAATCAATCTCATCAATTAAGAAATTGAATCGGATTGATGGAGCGATCGAGCAAGCATTTGGAAGTGGCTAGCTCTTTTTTCCTTGTTTACATTGAAGTTATCATTCTTCTCTCATGCTTCAACTTGCAGGGTCTTAACTTGCTTGGTGTAGCACGCCCTGTAGTTAGAGGAAATGCCACAGACCACCAAGCTTTAATCGAGTTCAAAGTCAAGATAACTAGTGATCGGTTCAGGGTTATGCAATCCTGGAATAGTTCCACTTACTTTTGCCAATGGTATGGCGTTACATGCAGTCGCAGACATCAGAGAGTCACCAGGCTAGAACTGCAACTCATGAAGCTCGCGGGTTCTGTATCACCATACATTGGAAATTTGAGCTTTCTCAGGGTGTTGAATCTTGAAGGCAATAGCTTCAGCAACAAAATTCCTCATGAAATTGGTCGTTTGAGAAGATTGGAGATGTTACAACTAGCCAATAACTCCCTCAGCGGTGAAATTCCTTTCAATTTATCTCGATGTTCGAAGCTTACATATGTTCATATGAGAGGCAATCAGCTCACTGGAGAAATACCTGGTTTGCTTGGTCTCTTGTCAAACCTGAAATTTTTAAGTTTCACCGATAATAGTCTAAGAGGGAGGATCCCACCTTCCTTGGGGAACTTGTCGTCTCTGGAGACACTTTATTTGACGAGAAATGAACTAAGTGGGACTCTGCCAGAAGCTCTTGGGCAATTGAAAAATCTTTCTTTCTTCTCAGTGGGAGGAAATGCAATTTCTGGTATTGTCCCCATCTCAATTTTCAATCTCTCCAATATTAGAGATTTTGAAATGTCCTTAAATAAGATTCAAGGTACTCTTCCTTCTGACATAGGAATCACTATGCCACATATGGAATCTTTTTCTATTAACCAAAACAATTTCACTGGACAATTGCCGGTTTCAATATCCAATGCCTCAAATCTCATGCTGCTTCAAGTTGGAACAAACAAACTCAGTGGCAACTTGCCTTCATTTGAGAAGCTGGATAAACTATCGAGATTTACGATATACGAAAACCATTTTGGAAATGGGGGAGCAAGTGATGTAAACTTTCTCTGTTCTTTAACCAATAGTACCAAGCTAACATTTCTCCACATAGGCAAAAATAATTTTGGAGGGGTATTGCCCGAGTGTATTAGCAACTTGTCTACCACTATTTGGCTTTTAGTAATAGAAAAAAACAAAATATTGGGAAGAATTCCGAATGGGATTGGAAATCTAAAAAATTTGGAGGTATTTGTGGCATCAGAAAATCAACTATCAGGTTCCATTCCTCCTGCTCTTGGGAGGCTTCAGAAGCTAATGATATTTTATGTTGATCAGAATTATTTTCTTTCAGGGACTATTCCTCCTTCTCTTGGAAATTTGACAATGTTAGCCCAACTATATTTAAGCGTTAACAATCTTCACGGCAACATTCCTTCAAGTCTAGGCAACTGCGAAAACTTGGTTGAATTGGATCTTTCTCGTAACAATCTTAGTGGATCAATACCCCCTGAAGTAATTGGACTTTCATCATTGTCCCTTGCACTAGATTTATCATCAAACCATTTGACTGGCGTGCTTCCTACCGAAATAGGAAATCTGAAAAATCTAGGTGGTTTGTTTGTTTCTCAAAACAAGTTATCTGGCTTGCTTCCAAACGATCTTGGTAGCTGCATAAGATTGGAGCATCTGTTCTTGGATGGCAATTTCTTCGAAGGGCCCATTCCTTCGTCTTTCAGTTCATTGAGAGGTCTTGAGGCATTGGACGTATCTGACAATAATCTTACCGGTGAGATTCCAAAATTTCTTGTCAACTTTGGATCATTGGAGTATTTAAATCTATCTTTCAATGATTTTGAGGGCATGCTACCGATTGGAGGAGTCTTTAAGAATGCCTCTTCTATATTCGTTGAGGGAAATACTAAGCTTTGTGGGGGCATCCCTGAGTTACAGCTTGATAGGTGTAATTCCAAAACATCCATCAGAAGATCAAACACTTCCCTTAAATTAAAAATTGCGATTGTTGTTGTGATTTTAGGAGTGACTTTGGTATTCTCTTTTGTCCTCATCTTGTGGTTTAGAAAGAAGAAAGAGCGGCCAACAACAACTTGTGAAGAAAATTCACTTCTACTGTTATCATACAGAAGCATCCTAAAGGCTACTGATGGATTCTCCTCGCAAAATTTGCTTGGTTCAGGAAGCTTCGGTTTTGTATACAAAGGGATTATTGAAGATAGTGGAGTAGTTATTGCCGTTAAGGTGTTTGATCTTCTGAATAGGCGAGCTTCCAGGAGTTTCTTGGCTGAATGTGAGGCCTTGAAGAACATTAGACATCGAAATCTTGTCAAGATATTAACAGCAATTTCAGGTGTCGATTATCAAGGCAATGATTTTAAAGCATTGGTTTATGAGTTCATGGCAAATGGCAGCTTGGAGGATTGGCTGCATCCATCCGTTGGCATTATTGAGCAAGAGACGGTGAGAAACCTGAATTTCTTACAAAGAGTAAATGTGGCCATAGATGTTGCTCACGCGGTGGAGTATCTGCACTGTCATTGTGAAACATCAATTATTCATTGTGACCTCAAGCCCAGCAATATTCTACTTGATGAGGAAATGGTTGGTCATATAAGTGACTTTGGCTTAGCAAAAATCCTTTCTGCAGACAGGCCTAACTATTTGACTAATCAGTCAAGCTCCCTTGGAATAAGAGGGACTATTGGTTATGCTCCACCAGGTAAGTACACCATTCATTTCTTCCATATTAATACTTTCTTTTAGCACTGCATAATTCGAAAGCAAAACTCTTCATCTAGAAGCAGTTTTTGCTTAATTAGAAAATACTAAATTACTTCAAATCATCATGTAATTGCGTATAGCCTATCCCCCCCCCCCTTTTTTGTGAGGGATCTCCTTTGAAATTATTGCTATTTATAATTTGTGATTAATTAATTGTAGAATATGGCACGGGAAGCGAGTTGTCAACAAAAGGTGATGTGTATAGCTATGGCATCCTCTTGCTAGAGATGTTTACAGGCAAAAGTCCTACTAATGAAATGTTCAAAGAAGGTTTCAACCTTCATAGCTTTGTGGTGGCAGCTTTACCAGAAAAAGTGATTGAGATTATAGATCCCATTCTCCTTCAAGAGAGAGTCAATCGAGATGAAATTGCGAACAACACTTTCAATGAAAACAAGCTGGGAAATGACAGATATTTTCGGTACTTGAATTCAATATTTGAAATAGGACTCACTTGTTCTTCTGAATCACCAAGTGAGAGGATGGACATGAGTGATGTTGTTGCCAAGCTTTGTTCTATTAGAGACAAGCTTCATTCAACTCGATTACATCGTGAGGTCCGAACTTTATATGCTGCTCAATCAGCAGGTAATAATTCTTCATATGCTGAAGCAAACAATTTGCATTATTCTCAACAAAATACACAATCACTACGTCATTTAAGGAACATTTCTATTACTTTTCAGATAAATGCTGTGTTCAGTTGATATGAAGAAGAATTAGATATTTCCTTGTTTTCGTGTTTTGCAGGTATCTAAGGTGCCATATCAATGGACTTCAGAGGCTTATGTCAGGCAAACTGCTTGCTTTTCGCTTTTGTTCACTTTCTATCTGGTACTTGCGGGAATCCCCATTTCTCCTAAAAGCTACCTGCTTAGAGAAAAGACAATAATCATGGTGTATTTCCCGTTTTCCACCAATAATTTGTTAGCGTAATTTGTATTAATATTTCGTTTCCGTCGTTACATCTTCAACTAGTGGATCATCATCAAAGCAAGATAATGCCAGTATGCTGTGCTCCTACACCTCTCGGGGGCATCTTGTTGTCGTTGTTATTATTATTATTATGTTTCTTTTTACTTTTGTTTTGTTTAGACAAATTAGCTATAAAAGGCTAATTTCTTCTTCTCGTTGTTGTAGTTATTATGTTTCTTTTTACTTTTGTTTTGTTTAGACAAATTAGCTATAAAAACCAACCATGAAATCGGTTTTTTTTTTTTTTTCCTTCAAGTGATAGATGGGAAAAGGAGACTTGCTTTCTGCGCTAATAATTTTGGATTTTGAGCCTGCATATATTATTATAAAAGTAATGCTAGCGAACATGTCAATGGCAGGCTATCTGTGGTTGCTTTATATTGCCACAATTTGATGATTTACGTTTATATTATTTAGATTCGAAATGTGGTGAAAATATTTATGTATTTAATATAAATATATTTATTATTTTTATTATTTGTTGCATGTTTGAATTTTCATATTCATATCAATATGATGCGTAAAAAAAAAAAAGGAAAAATAGTAACAATGTAGATTACACTTCACTTTCTTTAAAAAGTGAGTTCACACCCATGAAATTAATTAGGACAGAGTAAACCCAAATGCAGAAGACCCATTTCCTCATTTTTTCCATTGCCATTTCCTGGTTCAGATTCCCCAATTCTTTGTTCATGTGGTCCGGTCTACAAGGTTCCTTAAAGACTTCCAACTAACAGCGGCAATGAAAGTAAATGCTTCAGAGAAGCAAGTTTTCATTTTATTTTATTGACGCAAATTCCCTTCCCCTCCCCACTTCCTTTTTTTTCCAGTTTATTCTTTTAGGGGAATAGATATACTGTTTATTTACAATTAGAAAGAAAAATAAAAATAGTAAAATCAATGTATGTCTATCAATATCCCATTCTTATTGAGTAGATTTAAAAAACTAATTAAATTTGGGATTTGGGACTTATTCCCATATCAATGGGCAGGAAACTCCTATTATCATTCTGAATTTTATAACAATCGGGTGTCCACAATTTCCCCTAATTTTCATTATATACTAATTTCGAACAAGTATTTTAAATTGATAAAGAAAAAAAGAAATTATCATTTAATGGATGTTTTGTTATAATATAGACAACAAAATTGAATTCGTCCATTTAGTCTATCCTTTGGACTTGAATTACT
>JBBYHO010000002.1:391628-402348 GCA_038382025.1 Adansonia gregorii | reverse complement strand
TTGCTTTGATGCAAACTGCCCGCCATGTTCTGAGGTGTTGTGTTTTATCATATTTTTTTCGTTGAAATTGTTTTGTACGTGAAATGTTATAGAACTACGGATGTTTCAGGTTTGTGATAAGAGGCTTCGGTGCAAGAGCCTCAAATGTGCTACCCCTTGCCGTAGATATGCTGCATGATCAAGTTTGAATTACTTTTGTTTCTTCCGAGTATCGAGTTAGGCAATGAAACTGTTAGATTAGGCCAATGCAAATCGAAGTGAACTGAACAGCACCTTTATCATGTCTGCTGCAAAATGGAATAACTATTCCACCTCTAAACATTTGCAAGCTAATTCCTCGGGTGCTAAACGCGTTATTGTTCTCATGCCCTTATTGTCACCAAAGTTTGTCTACTTCCAAGAGTCACTGTCTAATATGGTTCAATTGCCTTATCTGTAAAATGTTTTCCCAGGAGAGGATGCCCGGATGTTCACACCCCTGTCCACTACCATTTCATCCCGGAGAATGTCCTCCTCTCAAAATGCTCATGAAGTGGTCACGTCAGTGTGGTGCAAATAATGGTCCATGCACTTGAGTGCACCTATTATAACAACTTATCTGAAACGGATCAAGTGGCTGTTCACTCATACGGAGGGCCCTGCCATAGGTATTTTATGAATATACTCTCTCTCTCTCTCTCTCTCCTATTTCTTTTACGTTCTTGGATTGTTTTCATTGTTCTAATATCATTGAGATTCATTTCCATATATCAGAACTGGCACGGCCATGTGCTACCCTAAAACGTTTGAAACTTATGTTGCAGAAAGTTGCCCAACTGTTTATGCCCTGAAATATGCCATGCTGGTCAATGCCCTGCCCCTAACAAGTGCTGCAAAAGGGTCATAATTTTAGTTAGTTCAATATATCACTGACGAGTAAGAACTTTTATATAGTTGACTGAATTACTCAAATGCCATCCCTTGAAAGTTGGCAATATTTGACAGAGTTCGAAATCACAATTTGAGATGTTATTAATTCCATATTCCAATCTTCATTTGTGTGCTAGGTTACTGTTCTTTGCAAACACCAAACCTTGAAGCAGGAATGGATATGCCAAGATTTTCAGGCAGCATACTGTAATAAAGGTTATGATCCTAAAGATATATCAAAGAATCAGTTTGGACTTGGACTTCTGCCATGCAATTCAAATTGTAAGAGCAAAGAACGGGAGGTTGATTCAGCACTACATTTGCATAAGCCTAAAGTTTTGGAGGTAATATCTTTTAAATTGAGATTAACATCATTTAGCTCCTTTTTCATCATTCATTTGGGTGAGTAATTTCCTTTTAGATTACTTTGAACCCTTTTAGGTATTGGTTAATGATTATTCAAAACAAGATGACTTACATACATATTGGTTCAAGCAGCTTCTGTAGTCACCTATAACATGATAGGTGAAATATACTGGAATTCCTTTTATAATTCTTAGAAATAGGAGGTATTTCTTGTTTTTTTAAGTTATTATCATATAATAAACTGAAATTCTGCTTCACATTCGTGAAATCCGATTTCCATATTCCTTTTATTGAATAATCCCTCCTTTGAGTTAGAATTTGTGGATGTTCCTGAGATAATTACCATGCAAGAAGCATAAATCTTTTATTGTGAACATGCAAAAAGAAATATACCGTATTATCTTGTTGCATGTTAAGCTATTATCATGGATGATAGGACTCGACAATGCCAACCTTTTCTAAGCATCTGCCCACAAAAGAAATCCCCCTTGTCAATTTACAGAGATCTATCCTGGGGTTTCACAGAAAGGGGGGACTGCTATGGATTTTAGCAGTAAGCTGTCTGCCCTACTGAGGGAGTTCTCTTAATTATTCAATACTTGCAATCCTTCGTCACACAATTTCATCATCTGGTTGCCGAGTAGTATAAAATTTCATTTGCATCTTTTTTTGCTTTGCTATGCATACTTTGAACTTCCTTGCATGTATATTCATAAATTGTGTCTCTCTAATGCTGTGAAATCCAATACCTTTGCATGCTTTACTGAAGAAAAGGGAGCCAGAGAATGAAAAGTATGGACCAAAGCGCAGAAAAAGGCGTGAATGGATTCAAGAGGGCAAGCAAGTCTCAAGACTGCAAGTATGTTGATCTCTTCACACGCTAAGTGAGCATTTCCTTGTAACTTTTCTTTGCCTAACAATATTTGAGCTTTTTCTTTGCAATATAAATTTGTTACCACCATTGAGCGGCTGCTTTTTTTTATCGTTGTTTTAGCAGCTTTGATCGCAGGAACATATTACAGTTACAAAGGTCTCTTGAGGCTCTCCAATTGGATGAATGAAGTCGATGAGCAAACGAGAGAAAAGAAGACATCGACTGACTCTGATCTTTCTAGGTCTTCTTCTCAACTGAAATTTTTTGTTACATAAACTGAACTTATAATTGATTTCTAGCTTGGGTTTCTCTTAAAACATCCATTTTTCATGTAGGCTAGAGAACATGGTCACTTACTAAATCCATTCGCTATAAACTTTGGGGAGTGATCTAAGTTTTTGGGGTTATCTTTTAATTTCTAATCTATGACACAGCCTTTTACATGTAATAAAAATAGTTGCTTATAAACAAATATTCATAAAAATCTGTCCCGGCTGCTATATTAGTTAGTTCAAAATGTGGGTGAAGTGCTGTGGAGACTACATATCTGTACCACTAGCTGATGTAGAAATGTTCATTAAATATGTGTAAATATTTCTATATCTTTGTTCAATTTTGGGATATAAATGGGTATCTGACGCTATGTGAACTGTTTGAGTAGGGTCTATCGCATTACGGGCGGGGGGAAGAGGTAGGCAATGGTCAATAATTTTGATTTCGTTGGATTTTGCAGATACTATGAATCTCTTCTAAGATCTGTGTTAGTTATAATTTTGAATAATATATATATATATATAAAATTTCCGGTCAACTTGGTTAGAAGTGTACTTTTAAAATCATCGGAAAAAATTACCCAAGCAAAAGTGAGAGATATATTAACCATATACATACAGACATACATACATATCTACATATATAAACTATCACATTAACTATTAAATATTGAATTTAATATAAAAATATATGCTAATTAACTTTGAATGCCTTAACGAAACCCTTTAAAAATTTTAAATTATCTATAATATGTTATTGTATTTAAATAGATATAAGAATTGAGGTGGTCTCAATCTTAGAGGTCGGTAATGATCAAAATCAATAAGCAGCATTGAAAATTTTTCAATTTCTTGAAAAACAAAAATACCTTTATACAAATCCAAAAATTTATTACCAAAATCAAGTGTTCTTTAGCTGGGATTTTTGTACAATGAAAGACACGCAGGAATTATTTAAATCAACGTGCGGACTGCAGGGATATGGTAATGGTTTCACGCTTTTCACATTAACACTTTTTTCTTGATTTTGCAGGCACTTTCCTTACTACACTTCTATTATTGCACATTTTTAAACCAAGCAAATGGATTTAATATGGCCAAAAGGAAGAGGTGGGTCACCGGCCAATTGGCCACCGCCACCCTCCTTGGGTTTGAGTCCTTGACCCACCTTATCTGGCTGCCTCCACAACTTTTAATATACATTAAATTTGTACTTTAATTCTTAGGTATTAACTTTGGCATGCAAAAACTGCTTTCAAAGTAATTAGGAGGCACCGTTCAATAGTTCTATGAAATTCCATGGCACTAGTGAATCCAACCTACATCAATTTATGAATTATTTTACAATTTTTATAAAAAAAAATCATAATCTAAAAATAAAAAATATGTATTTTAGATATTAAAATTCAATTATGACCTATTAAATATTATTTTAAAAAATAGTTACATAAATTAATTAAATTAAAATCTGAATTTAATTTAACCAATTTAATGAACCTAATTAAGCAACCAACCTTTAAAAATAAAATTCAAAAAACTTTCAATCTAGGTGATGCACGTGTCTAATGATTAAGATAGCCACCAACCCTAATTGTAATCGACCAAACACTAGTTGTACCCAAACCATTTTTCTTATTCAAAGTCAATTTCCTTTATCGTAGCTTTTGGCCCCCAACGTGTACAAAGCATGGACCCAATTTTTTCTCATTCATTTCCGTGTGTTTTGTTGGACCATTTCAATGAATGGATTTTGACATAATCTCTGGGATGCCCTTTTCTGGGCTATGAAATTTCCACAGTGAAACAACCTCGGAACCCTAGGTTTTAAATTACATGCCAAAAGCTAAGTTTCTGTCCACATGTTTTTGGTTTTTTGGTTGTCTACAAGGCTTTGTCAGGTTGGCCCTAAACTCAATAATTTAGTAGTTTTTCCTTGTGCTTCTTTAGTGTGTGAAATGAACCCCAAATGGTCCAAATTTGAATCATAATCCAGCCAAAAATAATATACAAAGAAATGAAAAGTAACCAAAGAAACTGTCAGGAAAAAGACTTGGGAGAAAAGGCAACAAGAATAAATCATATAATCATTTCTCCTTGCTGTCAGTGTTTTCGCAAAATCCTACACTACAGCTCAATGTTAGATGATGAAAAAATAAACCCTAAAAATCTTTACACTCCAAATGGAATAAAATTAATGAGAAAAAAAATTATACTTTTTTGGGGGTTTTTGAGAGTTTGAAATTTCAGTCTGAAACAATTGAGAATGCACCACTAGAGACGCTGCCATGGCTGCCATGACAAACAGTCATCGCCCTTTCCAAATTTGAAACAATGTCACCAATTGTAGGCCTATCTTTGCCTTCCAAATTCACACAATGCATCGCGATATATGCCATCAACTCCACTGCTTCAGCTTCATTCAGCTCTGGTGGTCCAACTCTTGCATCCAAAACTTTAACCAATTCACCTGCCATTATTGCAGGCACTGCAAAATCCACCAGGCTCACTGGGTTCCCTCCATTTTCATCATCCTTGAATATAGCCCTCTTCCCTGTCAGAAGTTCTAGCATTACAACTCCAAGCCCATACACATCACTCTTGGCTGTTAATACGTTCAAGCCATAGTACTCAGGATCAATGTAACCAACTGTTCCGGCCGCTTTCATTGGCCTGTAATCTTGGTCGGATTCCGGACCCATCAGGGAAAGTCCAAAATCTGAAACTCTTGCTGTCCAATTCACATCAAGTAATATGTTTGAAGACTTTATATCCCGATGAATTATGGGTGGAACCGCATAATTGTGAAGATATTCGATCCCTCGGGCTGCATCCAAAGCAATTTTGATCCTCATTTTCCAGGAATTAAGCAGACTACTAGTTTTTTCAACATTGTTTTTATCATGTAAATGATCATAAAGTGCACCATTCTTCATGTATTCATAAACCAGGAGCCTTTCATCCCTTTCTTCACAATACCCAACAAGCCTGACCAAATGCTTGTGATGAAGCCTAGACAAGAATGCCAATTCTGATTCGAATGCAGTCTCTTTCTCCTGGAATTTCTTGGTTTTTTGACCTGTTTCACCTCTTTTGATCGCCACCTCACGGCCATCCGACAACTTCCCCCGGTAAACAACCCCAAAGCTCCCAGCACCTATCTTGTTTTCAAATGAAAAATCATTGGTAGCAGCAGCAAGCTCAGCCAAGCTGAATTCCTCAGCTCTGTCAGCATGTTTTGACGATGTTCCACTTCTTTGACGCTTCATTGCCCTTGAACTCTGCCGTCTAATCGTCAATGACCTTGACGGAGGACTACTATGTGATCCCGGACCGCCATTAGAACCAGCTCTAGTGATTGTTGGCTGAACTGAATTATGTACCTTCTTTTTCCCAAAACAAACCCCAGTCCATAAACAATAAGCAATAGTGCAAATCCCCATAAATCCTCCAACCGATCCAACTATTGCAAACGCCAATAACCCTCTCCTCAACTCTCTAGACGGTGTCGACCGTCTTGAAACCTCTGGAGGTGGAGCTTCCGGTAACGGTGTTGGCGATGGGTTGCTGAAGTTAAAACAAGGTTTACAAATGTTACCAGAACCAAAACAAAGCCTACTTGATTGCGGATATAACCCACATTGAGGACACGGAGACTGAACGCAAGGGCCTGGCAAAATATCGGCTCCCAAAGGTAACTCATTTAGAGAAGAATTTGAAGTTGACCCATTGTTTCCAGGCCACCCTGTACCCCAACAAACTATTGAAAAGTTCGTGGTAGTCAATCCACAGGTAAAATTTAAGCCAGAAACAATGGATTCGAATTCAATTCTTTCAACGGAAGTGTCAGTCATCGAACCCCAACAAACAACTGTCCCATTCGATCTCCTAATTCCACAACTAAACCCTTCACCAAGAGCTAATCCTGAAGCAAAGTTTAAACCTTTGTTTGAAGGAACATTGAGTTGACCCATTGAGTTATCTCCTTTGCAAACTACATCGCCAGTTGAGCTAACTCCACAAACATGCGAAGCCCCAGCTTCGATATTTGCCATTGACATGTTCCCGAATTGTTCTTCTATGTCGTTGGCTAGTGAGTTACTACCCCAACAGGCTACCCTGTTGCTTTGACTCAGCACAATCCCACATGAAAACCCAAACCCGGATGTAATTTTACCCATTGTATAGTTAGTGTTGGGTAACTCTTCACTGTTGGTTCTATTATTGCCGTCGGATCTCCAGCAGGTTACAGACGGCGTCGCGTTCCTGGACGTTGTGCAAATCCGTCCGTCTCCGATGGAGATGGATTGCAACAGAGCGGTGGCGTTATTGTAGAGACGTTTAACGGGAAAAGATGGGATGCTTGTGTCCCAACACAGGAGACTGTAACCGCCAGACCGGAGGGCGCAAACGTTCGTTTGGCCACCGGCGACTGTGGAGTAAGATACGTTAGGGAGGACGGGGACGACGGCGGAGGAGAAGGAGGTGTCTCCGGCGCGGTAGCAGATAATACGTTGAGTTGGCTCAGCGGCTACGATGGCGCATACAGTGGCGGTGCCGTAGACGACGGCGAGTGTTGAGCCGGAACCCAATGCATGAATTAACGCCGAGAAGGAGATAACGGTGAGAAAACTAGCGGCGAAAAGGAGAGGGAAGCTTAGTTTCGTCATTTAAAAAGTTCAAGCTTGACGGCGTAAGAGGTAGCGTTCCCGTCCGTCAGCTTCATTTGGCGAGAGAAAGGAAGGGGAAAAGTAAGGAAACGAAAGAGTTTGAAAAAAAAAAGAAGAATGAGGCTTTAGAGAGAGAAAGGAGCAGAAGCGTTTCAGTATTTTAAGAAGAAAGAGAAAGAGAAAGAGGCTGTGTTTGGGACCAAAGGAAATAAATTATTGAAATGTAACCGCCATTTTTTACTTGCCATATTTTGAAGAAGATATTAGTATATTTTTTTTCTTCATATAATAATAAATAAATAATAATTTAAGATTATATTTTTATTTTCATTAGATCCACATGAAATAGAAGATCATTTGAGTAAAAGTATGAGATACTTTAAATCTAAAATTAATTTGAGATTTGTATTTTAAATATTTTCTAAATAAAGAAAAGTTTATAAAAATATATAACAATGACTAAGGATGATTACAAGATTTCAAAACGTAGACCTTTTTTTTTCAAAATATTTTTTTATAATTAAAAACATTATTTCAAATTTTTTTAATATTCTTTTATGTTTAAAAATATAAATTTGAATTTTTTTCTCATTTTTATATAAATTATGAAAATAAAATAAATACCGTATATATAAAATAGTTAGATTTAATATGTTTATATATTTGAAAGGTATAAAAATATAAAATTCAAAATTCAAAAAAAATTGTATAATTATTTCAAATTTATAACTGAATAGGTATTTTAAATGTTTTAAATTTGAAAAGTAATCATAAATATTATATTTATATATGTTTTATTACATAATTTATATTATTTTTGAAATTAAAATTATTTTTTAAAATTCAACTTCTCAAACTTTTTTTTTTAAAAAAAGAAGTGATTTGTTGAAAAATAAACTTCACTAGCAAACAATAGCTATAAACAAAGAAAAAATAACAACTAGTGCTCCATTACTAGCATATAACACAAGTAACAATTTAAGATGTTCTACCAAGTTTATATTTCTTAAAATGAATAGCATATTAATTAGTCTTCAAAAGAATTGTTGAAATTCAGAACGAGATTCTTTCCCTTATGTTTGAAATTAATCTAATTAAGTACCAAGCAATAGTTTTTAATCACTTAAGGTTCTATAATTACGAAAGTACTTCAAAAATAAAATTTTAAATACACCGAATCGACCTAAAAAAATATATATTTAAAATAATCCGGAAAAAAACAACTCAAACAAAACTTGAAAATACCTAATAAAATTATCAAAAAAAAAAGTTCATACATTATTTTTTCAAAATTTTTTTTTTTACCATTAACCATCACATATATTCAATTTTGATTTTTAAGATTACCTATTGTATTAATTGACATGTAAATACAATATTTGACAACAAAATCATACAAAAATATAAAAAAAGATTCTTCTAATTTGAGTTTGGATCTTCTACTTTTTTTTTTCAAATCAAAATTTTAAAATATTTTTTTTCAAATTTTATCTTTTTTATATACTTTATATCTTTTTTTTGAAATAATCTTTATAAAATTTTAAATTTGAAACTCACAAGGTTATCTTTTCTCATTTTATTTCATATACTACCTTTAAATATATCTTCTCCTCCTTTTTTCCTCTCTTTTTGGATGCTCAAATAAAAAGCATTCGCCAAACAAGTCATGCTTGCATAGAAGTGGAAGATAAAATACAAGGAAACTCGCAAAGCTCGCTTACTCGCCGCATATGACCACCACGTCCCGAAAAGGAGAAAAATTTTTACGCGCTTACGAGGTGAGAAATAACACGCTTGCATAAGTCCGACGGTCGACCCTGGATATGTATTAATGAAACCAGTACCTAATTTTGACCGAATTCTTGTTCCTCCCGAAAGCACGCATTTCTTGAATTCAATATCTATTTTTTTTTAAAAAAAAAATGTGATTTAAATGTAAAATTTAGATTTTTTTTCCTACTTTATTTTAAGTGACAAAAAGAAAAAAGCTTGAAAATAAAATTTAATTTGTTTACCTCAGACACTATGATTTAATATTTTAAAGTTTATTATTATATTTGAATAACTACGAATTATAAAAAAAAAATACATACAAAATACTTGAATAATTTATTATGAGAATAAATTTAAAACACATATTTTATAAATTTAATTTAAATTTTAAATAAAAATAGAGTCTCTCAAATATCTAGTGGACTTGAATTGTTTAGATGTAGAGTATATTTAGATACGGTATCTTAATAATGGAGAGCAAATTAGCTTTAACTTTCTAAAAGTTCAAGAACAAATCAAAATTGAAGTCTAATTTACTCAGTCAAGCAACATGAAATTTACAACTGCTTTTTATTAAGAAAAACAACGGAAGGTAGTTTCTTATGAACTTCATTTGTTATTTTCATGGGGTTTTTTATTTTTAAATATATATATAATAATTTATTTTTTATTACTTTGGTCAAACACGTTGTAGAGACCCCAAAAAAGAAAGCTTATTTTTATTTGAAATCATATTTATTATGTATTCTCATATATATATATATATATATATATGTATATATTAATTTGAAATAATAAGAGTTAACTTTGCTCATGTATTTATATTTTATAATGAATCCGTATTTATAAGTATTGTTAATTATAAAATAATTTATTTTTATTTTTTGTAAAAAATAATGCATATAATATCCAAAGCAAACACATACAATCTGTTATTAACTTTTTAAATAATTAAATATATTTATTTTACAATCTTCCCAATAAAAAAAATATTATAACTTTATTTTTTTCCTTAGAAAATGGAAATAAAACAAAGGTTAGTTGTGGGTTGTGGCTGCTACTGAAAAGTGCCATTTTTTTAAATAATTTGATGGTCAAATTATTATTTTTTTCTTTTTGGAAAAAATTGATAAAAATAATGTTCTCTTTTATCTTCGTCCATAAAATATAATTCAATGGAGTTCTAGTTTATTGACCAAAGACTACTTTTCCTAGTTTGAACTTCAAAGCAACATTAGTTGTAACATATGGGAACTCTTTTATTATTATTATTATTATTCATAAATTAAATTGATTTAATCCATTTATTTTCCACTTGGAAAAGATGCAATGATTTTTTTTTTCTTTTTATGATTTGATGTGAAACTAACTTGGGAAAATGATTGACGATAATGATGATGATGATGAGGACAGTTTCATTATTTTCTTTCAACAAAAAGCTTGGTGCCTTCTTCTTAATTTTCTCAACGTTCCAAATCGAGGACAGTTTCTACTTTGAAAATTCTTGATACATGAAACCTTGTAGAATATTATTAACTAGACTTTGTGCACAAGTTAAATGTTGTTAAGTTTCTATTATCAAAAACGTAACTAATATAATAAAAAAGTGCACATGATCAATTTTTAACAATATTTTTTAAATATAAAACTAAGTTGGTGTATATATAAAAAAAATTAAATGAATTTTCGAATTTAAACGAAGAAGAGTAACCATAAATAAGTTTTGCTTAAGATAGATACATATTGACGGTGAAATTCAGGGTTTCTTTTTTAAGCCAAAACCAAGTTATACTCCCTTGAGGAATCTGAATAAAGAACAGCTCAAAAGATGGGAAATATATATATATATATATATATAT
>JBBYHO010000002.1:379310-391528 GCA_038382025.1 Adansonia gregorii | reverse complement strand
ATATATATATATATATATATATATTATAGACCCTCAAGGAGTTTGTTGCCTTCTGCAACCAGTTCATTCATTAGAAATGTAAAAGAAAGGCGGAATTTGACAGTTGAAACTCCATATCATCGTTATCATGAAGAATTAAGTTGACCAAAAATCATAATAATATTTGCTTTAAGACCATAAAAAGAAGGTAAGCCAACAGCAGGATTAAACATGCATTGATTATGGGACCCTAAACCTGTTAAGGGTAATCATTGCTGTTTCAAAAAGGATAACAAGAACATTTGTTTTGGGTAATAAAATTCTTCCTAAAGAAAAGGCATTTGTTTTGTTGAAAAATTAAACAATAAATTATGGTTATACAGCGTATATTATGCGTGATTCTTGTTGCATAATCTTGATTACAATCGAATGTAATAATCGTATATGTCAGAAAAAAGCAAACAAGTTGATAAACATGTCCAAATTTTCTTTGAATAAATCTTTGGAAAATGGCTAAATTTTCTTTGTTTTCTCAAAAATGATGTCTTCTCCATGTGAGATTGTTCCAAATCCATTTCATTGCAGCTTTATCTTGTTTACAAGGAACCGCTGTCTGCAACGGAGACAAAAATGGGGAGAAAAAGGAAGTGGAATGTGTATCAGGAAAAGAGACTCTGATTATATTATTTGGATTTAAGTGTGAGAGTATTGAAAAGTTTTTCGACACTTATATCTTTGTATCTTTATTTGTATGTGTATTGAACATGAATATTTCAAGAAAAATAAAAGTTGAAGGGCATCTGCTGCTTCTTGTCGCTGTGTTTATGTTTGTTTAGAAGCTTTTAGGCTGCTTTTGTCTCTCATATGTAAGCTTTTGGGACAGGGAAAGCTGCAAAATTCCAATCTGATAGCTTTAGGTTGCCAACATTCTGTCGGGCTGCTAATTGCTGACTAATTGTATACAATTTTCAAAGAATGATTTATCAAGCTAAAAGTCTAAAACTGAACAAAATAAACCATCCCTCCTTCATGTGGCCAAAGCTGAGTTTGTCCCTTTTTGTGCCATCGCTTGATGCTGACACTACATTTGGTTTGCACAATATGACATAATCAAACGAAGGATTGGCATTGCGGTCAAGGAAAATCGATCACACACCTTTTGTCACAGTCCAAGAATAAAGTCTTGAATCTTAATATTGATTTTGTACTAAAGTTCTATCAAGTATATAAGTCTATTTATTATTTTCAACTTATGAAACGGGTTTTGTGGGATAAAATTATAAATTTTATTAAATCAAAGTAAATAATACCTTGTAAATTAAAGTAAACTGCGATACAATTTTTTGGTCAAAAAAGAGAGTTCTTAGGAAATGATCGTATGTCGAATTATAGATGAAAGCTCTCAGCGACCGAGAAAACTAAGAATTTCTTGGACTTCTTTATCGTTGTGGCAGTGGCGGGTAGATCTTGGGCTACCTACCCTATAACTTTGAAAAATGTATCAAGCTTTGGTCCTTGCAACGATACTCGGCCACCAATCTTGGCTACTTAGGCCTCGAAGCCATGCCACACAAAATGAATACAGTGTCTAATTTGATTACCATTTGATTGTCGAACAAAAAGGACTAGGTTCGGTCATCTGGTTGCAGGACCTTCGGGCTCAAAAAATAACTGTCATCAACCTGCCTTGCTCCCAAGGATTTTGACAAAAGGGTCTGACACCTGACAAGACCCTCCCTTCTTTTTGCAGCTTGTCCTTGTTTGAGGCAGTTGCAAAAGAATAGGAAGCTCAATTGATTCCTTTTTTAATCTCGAAGGGAGTTTAAAAGATCAGTTCCTTTCCTACCTGAGGTAAGCATAAGCTATAAAGACGAAAAGAAAAAGGACGGTAATATGTTATGAGCAAAACTTGATTCTCGAGTCTTGGACACAGTTCACGCTAGTGATGCTTGGCAAAATGCCAGCATGTACATTCGTATTCATAAAACCTGGGACATCTGGCAATATTTCCTAGCCAATCCCACAACTTGAACTCTAGCAACATCATTACAAGATTTCTTTTAAGGTCTGAAATGCAATTAGCCAATAAAGCAACACGGTAAAGGATGTGTAAACTATAAATAATCATTGATTGAGAAAGAAATTTACAAAATTCTGAAAGATACATCAACATCCAACAGAATTGCAAGCTTATAAACAGAGTTACGCTAAGAATCAAGAATTTTAAGTGGATCTAAGTACATAAATGGTTTACCTAACAGAATAAGAGATAGCATCACATTAATCCTTTTGCAAGACTGATGCCTTTCATCAACACTTCCAGAATTCAGATGCTACGCAAAAGGTCATGAATCTATAAAATTATGCTGTCTTTGGCCAGATATTGGTATGAAAAGTACCCAGAACAACCGAAGGCCTTGTCTATGATCTTTCTCCTACATTGACCAACTAGAAGCAGGAATACCCTGCTTTTGAAACCATTCCAGCATGCGGAACCTATCATAAAGAACAGGTCTCACATCTTTTTGCTGAGAAAGGTGCTTGAGAAGTGGAAGAAGGACATCCAGAAGCTTTTCAACATAAAACCAGATGTAGAAATCATAAGTAAACAGACATGCTAGGATAACAAGGTTTAGATAATGCAAATCCCGGTACCTGTGTATCATGTGGCTGCCCTGCAGAAAATGGAATGCATGGAATCCCATTTAGTGGTTGCAACAAGAAACTGAAAGGATTGTTGTCTACAATAACAGTTCGGCATAAATTCTTCGATAGGCAGGAGAGGTCTTTCACGTGCTCTCGATACTCCCTGTTATGTCAGAAGAAAAACTTCACAAAACGAAACAACAAAATCTTCAGCGGACCTAGAAAAATAGTCACCAAGAAGTTGATTGCCTACACATCCAACAAAAAGGAAGCACGAATTTGCCCTAAAACATCTAAGCCTCACATGCATCAAATTGGGAGTTTTTGGACACATAAACTAATTCTTTTATATTTTAGATAGGAAATGTCGATTTAAGTACGTTTTCCAAAATTTTAATGCAAAACCTCATCAATGCATTCCTTATAGGCAAACATTAAGCAAGTGAACCTTAATACAGCCTAAAATAAACCCATTAAATCCTACATAAAACTCAAAAGATTCTTTTTATTTTCTTTTCTTTTTTTTTTTTTTTTTTTTTTACTTTTTTGAAGATTCAAATTGCCTAGTAATTGACACTCATACATCAAGATAAAACGGAAAAGAGGAATTTATACATGCAACTCCAAAAACAGACTTAGTTTCAAGGCAAGAAAAATTGTTCAACATGTGTAGATGTTGGCCCTTACGCACAGATTTGCTGGGAAAAGGAATCCCCAGAAAGTATCATGATCAAGGTCCATTCAGCATACAATAGAAGACCAGAGCAGATGGATAATAGGTAATGAGATATAAACAACCATTATGGTATAATTTCCCAGGCAATAAATATCTAGCACAAAATATGAAAGCATTTGATCTTTTTCCATCTATAAATCAGAGAGAGACTAGGCCAGAAGATTATAACAGAAGCGTACGAAGAAAGCAGTACTTACGTACAAATTGTAGAAGGCCTATAAAGTCGAAGACTAAATCGATTTTCAGCATCAATTCTGTCAACAAGCGGTCTAGCATAGCCTGTGGGCAGCCATTAATAAAAATTAATGAGAAAATGTAAGAAGAGGGTAGTGGGGGAAGAAATATAAGGAGAATAATTAATGATGAAGTGATAACTTAAAAATAAGACAATGTCTAATAATGAGCAAACCTTCAAGGCCAGCAGTAAATAGTACAAGTTCAGCAAATTCACTTAGTTGACTCAAAAATTCTTGCAACCCCGGGCGCTCAAACACTGTAACGTAATTGATCTTAGGTTTTCCTTCACATTCCTTCAAAAAACAAAGCACCCGAATGACAAACACCCTCTCTCATATAAGTAGCATCATTTAAAATAGAGAATCAATTATTCAAAAAGAAACCTTGTCTGAAGATACGCATTCAAGCTCAAACCACTTCAATCCAGCATCTATTGCTTGATTACGAAGGGCAGGTGGAAGACCAGATGTCTCGTATGCGCATACTAGAGTTTCATCCAAGTCAAGAACTACCTGCAGGAGCAATGATCAGAACTAGAACATCGATGAGACGATGACACACCAATCAAATAAGAAAAATATTTATGATACACGGTATCTTTTATTTTACACTTTCACAAGGTTTGAACTTTGAGAGCCTTACCTTAAAGTAATCAAAGTTGGCATCTTTATCCCCTAAGGGTTTATGCTTTTTAGCAGAATTTCCACATCCAAAAATTAGGTACAAGAAACAGTTAAATAAATCGTAGACCTACAGCTTATATGTTTATTTTGTTATTAACTGCACTTAAATGGATTGAATTCCCAAAGTGGCTAACATATACAAATAAAAAACTTGAATTTACAAGTTATCAACCCAAAATTATTAAAAGAAAAAAAACCTAAATGGGCTGGGGTTGATTTCAAGTTTCATCAAATGAATTGCTTAAATTCCTTATTTTACTATTTCTCAACTTTGGATAAAGGCTAAAGCTATAAGTCTATTGGTTTTTGGCACATAAAGCCAGAAGTTTCTTCATGAAATGCTCAAGTGCTTCTTCAAACATCTTAATAAAGTTTAATTTAAAGCAGATTAAGTTTAACAAAACTAACTATTTTAACAACTAAAAATGCAATCCTTTTTAAGTAGTAATTGAAATTCAATAACTCATCTATTCTGAAACCAAGAAAAAAAACTGCTGTGGTTCCTACGAAAAGGCATTTTTATTGCTTAATTTAAAGAAAAATAGAATCGGATATAGTAACAATGAGAAATTTTCGGAAAAAAAATTCCCACCGTGAGTTTTTCGATGCGGTTTTCGTCAGCGAGAACTGGTGAGTCCAAAACGGCGGCGATCTCGACCGTAGCGGGAGACTCGATCTCGGTGGAGTCAACGACAGGCAAGGGCTTGAAACGGTGAGTCGAAGACGAAGCCGTCGACGAAGAAGAAGAAGAAGAAGAAGAAAGCAAAGGATATTGGCCGACGGCTCGGATGATCTGAGCAAAGATCTGAAAGAAAAAAGCCATCCAGTTCAAAAGCGCTCTCCATACTTGCATCGACCGAGGCGTATAAACCTCGGCCCGAGTCAACTCAGCCATCGATACTCGAACGATTTACGATGAAACACAGAGATAAACGGTAGAAGGGGGGACTTAGCGTGGTCAGGGTCACCGGAACCGGAGCAGGTCGTTAAATACGGTTAACACTGAAAAACTCTCCTTCTTTGGTTTTTAAGGGGCTTTTCTCTCCATTCGCTAATCAGTTTTATCAGAGCTTTGTGGTCATGGTGGTGATTCAATAAAGTCAAGAGAGAGAAAAGAGAGAAAGTGATGTTTACCCACGCGCTGAATTAAGTGAGTGAGTAGTACTTCCCTTCCTTTTTCCGTCGAATTTCGGAGCGTTCCAAGGTATTCTCTGTATTAATCATTAATCGTTTTTAATGGTTTCTTTTCAGTAATTACTTGTAAGTAGTAATCGGCTGTCCTAAGTTATTTAGGATGAATTATTTAAAAATTTAAATTATTTTATGTTTAAATTATTTTAATTGTAAATTTTAATATTAAAATTTTTAATTGATTTAAATTATTAACTTATTAAATAAATTTAAATTTAAATTTAAATAAAAATTAATATATTTTTTCAAGTTATCGATTTTGTCAAACTCACTTCTTGATTAATAGTTTTCCATTAACCAAAAAAAAAAGTGCATAGCATTCTCACTTAATAATCTAAATAAAAATTTGAATAATTACTTTAATAAGCATTTTAGGCTTAGCAAATTTCGCACGCGCTGAAGAGAACGTGAGGAAGGAATTAGATTGGATCGAATCATCCAATCAGAGGAGACAACCTTCGGTTCATTGCGACACTCTCCGCTAATAATTACTGTCAGGATGAAAAATCTATGGCTAAAGTTAGACGGACACGTTGATAATTAATAAGAGACGAAAAAATAATAAAATATATTTAAAATATAAAATTTAACCATAAAAATCTCATTTTATCTCTGAAAATATATTAAATTTAAAATTTTGATAAAAAAGTTTATATGCTAACCATTGATATTTCTCTTTTTCAATAATTAATTGATAATTTATTAATTTATCAAAAAATAATTTATATTATAATAATAAATTAATTGAATCGAAGTGTCATAATATATGATAATTTTACAACATCAATTTTAATGGAAAGTAATATAAGTATTTTCTATTTATAATGCAAATTTTATAAATATTATTTATTAAAAAATGTTCATTATTGCCTAATAGCATCACTTATGATAATATATTTAAAAAATTTATAATTAATATATCATTTTTTAATTAAATATAAACGATAGTGAGTCAATCGCTAAAAATTTAAAATAGAGATAAAATATATATTAAATATAATAATTTATACTTTTAAAAATAGCATTTTAAATTATTCTTAAAATAAAATTGACTAAAATCAGCTATATATAGATTGACATGACAAATTTACTAGTGAAACAGGTGACTTTAATTATTATGTAAGCAGACATTAAGAATTTAGAATAAGATCAAGAAATATGGGAACATGGTGGCAAATAAAATGCTACATTATGATGATTTTGTCAGCATTCTCCCTTTGGACTTTGTGCTTGATTGTTATGGAAATCTTGTTGCCATGCTTTGCTTGAGACTTGTTAAAACAAATGGTCGGATATCACGTTTAGTTCAATAAATTTAATTTATATTAGATCAAATTTAAATATTATAATTTACAATATGTTTTAGATTATTCATTCAATAAAAAAATAATATTTTATTTAAATTTAATTATAAAAATATAAAAAATAATATATTATTTTTTATATAATAAAATAAATCGTGAGATTGAATTTAAGTAAAAAGTTTTAAAAAATTTGAGTTATGCTTAGTCTGATTCAACCTATGAATCGGAATTGAGCAAGATTCATGAACTTTATCTCCTACTCGACAAGAGCATTTTAGTTTTCTTGTTAGAGAGTACAAATCAAACTTGTCTGCTTTTACATTTTTGTTGGTCAAATTTCAACCATTAATTTGGGCATATGATTTTTTTTTCCACATTTAATATTAATTGACAGCTATTATTGTTGTGACTACCCTAAAATTCCTTTAAGCCAATCTAGTGCTTTGGAACTGATACGATGCTTTGCTTAACCTAAAGACGAATAATAATAGACTTTAAACTTTCCTTGGTTTTCACTTTTTTTTTTTTTTTCACCAATAAGATTCATTTTAGGACAGACTTGGTTTTGGGCTGACAAAACTAAACTGTCTGAATCTTATTGTCCACAAAGGAATTGAATGCTTGAAGAGAAACCCAATTTTCAGCTATGGTCCATCTTGAAGAACTGAAAGTTTCTACAGGCAAAGCTAGCCAATCTTATCCGGATTCAAAATGAATATCATATACGGGTATCTAACATGAATATATATTTTAAAAAAATTCATACATTTAAAAAATTATACCATATATTTATATTTAAATATATATCGGATACAGATATTTTAGAGGATCATATCCGTGTTCATGTTTTGATTCTAATGGTGACAAATGAAATGGAAAAATGTGTTGCTTATGCTGCATGACAAGAGATTTATAGTCAATAAAGAGTTAAAAGCAATGAAATAAATGATTTTATTGTATCTTTGTTGTCACTCAAAACAAAGGGCTTGTGTTCTTGCAACCCCAACAAAGTAGAGGGAGAGAAAAACTGGGGGAAGAGTTTTTTACAAAAAAAAATTTTGAATAAATATCAAGTGCGATCATGCTTTTTTGCTATACATAAAACCAAAATTGAAATTGAAAATATACTTGGCGTCGATGAATGTGTGATACTCACAGAAAATGGTCATTCCTCCACCAATTCAGCGACCTCGGGTTTAGTATGAGTAAGAAACCCATGGATGATCTAATGCCTCCCTCGCTGTTGGGCGCCTTTGTGGATTCATCTGAAGCAAATGTCTAACAAAATCGATAAACAGTACATCGGAGACTTGAAGATGATGCTCTAGCGAAGACTCCTCAGAAATAATGTATTCTAGTTGGTTTGTCTCCTGGATGGGGGGGGAAATAAGTATGAATTCATCATTTTAAGTTGGATAAGCTAACCAACTACTAAAATATCGACCGATCTCAACTGCAGAATCAGCATTCTTATAGGGTTTATAAACAGTCAGATCGAGGATGGCAGTGACGGGAAGATTTTACTAACAGGTCTAAGAACATGAAAACACACCAAGTAATGCAATCAAATCCATCAAAAAATTACTGAATAGGGAAAGTATTGATTTTTGGCTATATTATGGTCCTTCGGATTCCGACAAATTGCAGAGAATATTGGAGTTCAGACAACTTCTATCATTAAAAGGAAACCATAAACGAACCTCATTTATATGATACAGATCATATTCTTCTGTGAAATACTTGTATGTCTCTTGCCCGTTCTCCAACATCTCCAGCTCGATAGGACCTAGCATTCCAACCATCCGTGCAAGGATCATCACGACTGCATCATTCGGAAACAGCACCTATAAAAAGACATAGGCACTTCCAATGAGTCGCTGATTAAGTTGTTTCCAAGGAACAATATTTCAAATTGGTAGCAAACATCAGAATTAAAGGTTACAAAATGGAAGTAAGATATTATAAGAAGCTCGAACTCCATAATTGGATGGAATTTGGCATTAGTTTAGTCTACATTAATTCAAGACATTGAGAAACTATATAAACTTAGACATACTTCCCCGGAACATAGCTCAGAAAGGATACATCCAAGAGACCAGAGGTCAATCTTCTGGTCATATGGGAGGCCAAGGATGACTTCTGGGGCTCTATAGGAACGGGATTGAACATATAGACACAGATTGTCAGTCTGAAAGCAACTGCTTCCAAGATCGATAATCTTTATCTCACATCTTCTATAACTTTTGATAAGGATATTCTCGGGCTTTAGATCACAGTGAATAATTCCCAAACCATGTAAGTAATCAAGCGCCTCCAAACACTGACGAGTTATGACCTGCATGAGCAAATATCAACAGCAAATTATCATGTGTGATGTATTATTTGAGTTAAACCTATAAGTGTTATCACTTATAAACAATCCGCGACAAGAGTTATAGTTCGGAGAGTGCTGGCAAGCCAGTAGCTGTTTGAACAAACCTGCAACCTGCTAAGTGTAAAATAAGTTTCTCCACCAGCTTCTTGATTGAATTTCTGAAATTCGTACAAGTTTGCTTTAAGGAGTTCACAGACAATGAATAGATGCTCCTGGACAGATTTCACATTAGTCATTCAGAAAAGTTAGTATTTAATATATACAAACTGGGGCTAGGGAAAATAAACTCTAATGAATTGGTTTTTCTAGGAATTCCGAATGAGATGAGTCAGCAATAGCCATTTTACTAACCAACCGACTGTTTCAAGCACAAACCACATGTTTTGCGATGGGTGGAAAGAATTATTGATTTACTCCTTAAAACATACCTGGTGATAGAAGTAGTCATAGAGACGCAAAATGTGGTGCTTGTCTCCAGGGTCATGCTTATTAACAAGCTTTAGAAGTTTAATTTCATCCAAGCTCTGGTCGAAAAAATCTTTATCATTTTTAATGATCTTCAGGCAAACATCTATTCCAGTGAGAAGATCATGTGCTTGAACGACCTTACTAAAAGCAGCCGAACCTAGGTATTCCGTTACGTAATATCTTCCAGCAAGGACACTATTTAGCACAATAGGCAGCTCCTTGTTTTCTTCAAAGCCAGTCCTGCAGATGGCATAATAGATGAGCTATACTGATTAAGTGGGATGTATTGACCTGCAGCGTAACGTCTTTAAATATCTACAAAGAAAGATCTTTTAGCATGATGAGTTAGGTGGAAGCATGAGCCAGATAACATGGCAAAAAGCTATAGCAGGTAATCTGCCCCTTCCAAGAATGTGATGGAAGACCAAATTTAGAAAATAGTTTTGCTTTATGTGCACTTTATTTATGTGAAAAGCCAGTCAAGACGTAGAACTTCCCCCGCATCTTATGAATTTTAAACATGCTTATTCACTAATTTTCTTTACTCTTATATTTAAATTCTGTATCAGATTACTTAATGCTGACGATACAAGAAAAACTATAGAAGCTAACCTGTTTTTCCTGTGAATGATTCGCAAATTGAATACTTCATATTCATCCTCATTAGAGTACATTAGAAGTTCATCCGTAGCATCACCCTCTTCATCTGCAGCAGCCTGAGGTTCACTAAGTTCTCCATCTTCAACACCATAAGTATCAATTGTGTAGGGCAATAAATTTTTCTCGGGAATCTTGTGCACTAAGTCAGAATCACCTTTAAACCAATCAATCAAATCATTTGGACCCCTTCTGTCTGAGTAAAGATTCTCTTTTGAAGCTCCATTATAATCCATGTTAATGTCTCCAGCAAACTTTAGCTGAAAATCATCAAAATCAGTTTCTTTGGATACTACGTAGCCAAAGTTCTCAGGATATTCATCATAAAGACCTGATCCCTCACAACAATTGCTAAGGGGATTTGAACAACCATAAGCACAGTTCTTCGACCCCCCTTCAACGTCCCCTTCAAGCCCATTATATTTATCAAAATGATAATAATCTATCACTTGAGCCTCATTTTCCCCGTTTGCGCAGGCTGTATTAAAAAGGCATGGCTTGTCCAAGTAATCAATACCCACTTCTGTTTGAAATCCTTCAGATTTGTTACGTGAACTCAGCGCATTATCATGTTGCTTCTCAGTCTCCGAAGTTGTGACAAACTTATCCTGACTTGGACAGCCATAGAAGTCCGACCCGGAGAAACATGGAGTCATGAAATAGTCTTCATCTTTCTCATCGTACCAATGCAAGTCATTCTGCATGTCGAAATCAGGATAATCGCGTGCAGTTCCGAATTGAGATAATCTATCTGATGAAGTATCTGAATCGGCCTGAGATCCAGAATGAAGTCCATATGGATTCACGAAGTCTGCAAAATGAAAAACAGTTGGAATGCTCTTATGCACTATTAACTAACACATTCACCCCCAGCAGCCACCTAGATACTGAAAATAGGGCCAAAAAAAGAAATAAAATAATGATTTTAAAGTGTTAGAAATTTGCTCTATGAACTATAAGAATTTCACAAGAAATTAAATGTAGGTTTTGATCTTATGTCAATAATAAGATTGAAATATCAGTTAGGAAGATCCATTAAATTTTTTTTTTAAAGAAAAGTGACTAAACTTACTAAAAACATGAAATGAGATTAACAAGTAAACAATTTATTCAAATTAAAGCCCACTCCAGAAAAAGGAAAAGAAAAGGGAATAAAAGGGAAAAAGAAAAAGGGCTTCACGTAACTTTATTTACCGCAATTTGCCTGTTGCTTAAATCACCTAAAACTAAAATTGATCAGAACATTAGAAAAGTTTATGATTCAGGCAAGAATCTTTCAAACAAAGTAAAGCTTATCAAACACCAATTAAGTTAAGCATGATTAAAGTAAAACCAATCAAATTTTAACTCAAAACAATCACTAAAACAGCAAAGAAATGATTTCTTTTTTAACGAAACAAATGCTAGTTATTAAACCCAACAAAATTCCAATTCGAAACAATCACTAAAAGATCAAACAAAATTAAAACAAAGGTTTCTTCCTCTTACCTGAAGAGCAAACTTCACTAGAAGAAGACCTCAAGCTGACAAATTCATCACCATCAGAACCCGACCCATCACTTGACTTCAATTTCTCGTCCACCTCCGGTCGCCGGAGGGTCGCCGGAATCCTCACCGGCGGAGGCATCGGGAAGAAGAACTTCTCGAAATCAAAAGCACCCACTTTTTCTTCTTCATTTTTCGCCGTCATATCTTCCTCAAGAGCTTTCTCAGCTTCTTTCAAGCCATTCTTCCTCAAAAACTCGATCACAGCTTCAACTTCAGAGCTGACCTCCATGAAAAAGGACACCGAGAAAAACGAAAATTCTCCCCCTCTCTCTCTATCTCTATCAAGTGTTATTGGAGCTTTGGGTGTTATAAGTGAGAAAATTAAGTGAATTTCGAGGGTCAAAAGCGGAAAACAACATAAACAAAATACCATTTTTCAGCTTCTGCATGTTCTG
>JBBYHO010000002.1:355881-370212 GCA_038382025.1 Adansonia gregorii | reverse complement strand
TAAAGAATCAAATTTAGCCGCTAATTTAGTATTAGCTTAAATAACATGCATATGATAATTGACTTTTAAAATTTAAAAGTTTTAGAGAATTTAAACTATGTAATATTCTTTTTAAATGAGTTAATTAAATACAGTTACGTTTAAATTAAAAGCTTTAAAAAAAATAAAATTTAGTGAAGTGAAATTTTATCCTACCTAAAATGATAAAAGTTTTTATCATTGAAAGAATTCAATAATTAATAAATTAAAAGCGGATAAAATTGTTTTATTTTTATTTATAAAATTAAAAAATATATATTATCGCTATATAAAATTCATAATTATTCTTTTCTTTATTTTTTTAAAAATAATGAAGGAAAAAATGTATGCCCACAGATTAATATTTAATACTACTAATTGTTTGCCTTTGGCAGGAAAAAAAATTGTTATTGCTAGTATTTTCCTTTTGTCACTGCTAATGGGTTTGATATTTTTTTTTTTTTTTTTTATGTTTGAGTTGAGTTCGATTCTGTCACAACTCGGTCAACTCGGTTGTGTAGAGGGATTCCCATGCAGCGGCACTAACAAACAAACGGAGAAAAAGGTTGACAAAAAATAACACGTAAGCAGAGTGAGTCTGACGCTGAGTTTGATCCATTGGCCCACTCCAACTCAGTGGGCACAGCATCTCCATTACGCCATCATAAAATGCAACAAATTAGTGATTCTCATCATTATTTACTTTGATATAAAATTGTTAATTAATAGAAGTGGAATTTACTATTACAATACATTCTTACACTTTGCATCAATTATCAAATAAATCCATTAAATAAATCGATTTAATAAATAAATCGATATATAATAATTTAATAAGATTGGATCCATTTTAATTTTTTTTATGTAAAAGTGTTATAGACTTATAAAAACATTTTACATTAAATAGCACAAGCAATTGTTATTAACATTTTCGGTAAAATTTATTTTTTTTTAATTTCTAAATAATACTCATTTTATTTTTCTTTATTTATAATTATTGTATATTTTAAAATATTGTTCCCTTCTGCATCTTGGAATATTTAATATTCTTTTATTTTCTACGCATACTTGTTTTTTTATAAAAATTATGATTGAATATCAGATTACTATTTTTTTAAAATTGTCATATAAAATTCATTGAAATTAAGTTTGCTAAATACCAATGAATAACACATAAGTTATTTGTCACAAATGAACATTTAAATTTAATGGAACCCTTACTTAAATGTTTAAATTCACAATCTCTAAAAAATTTAACTGACTTAGGCGCCATCTTAATCAAGTGACGCTCATGCAAATAGACAACACTCCTTTCCATTTCCTTTCCTAGGATTTATATTTTGATTACGAATGTATTTTTGCATAATATTTATTATAATTATAAAAATATTAAATATTAAATATTAATATTAATAAATAAATTAAAATTTTAAAATAATAATCATAATTTTAACAGTAATAAATAAGCAAATAAATTATTATATAATGCACTTCCCCCTTCCCATTTCATACCCTAAATTATTTTCCTAAAAATAAAAGGCTTTTTTCTTTGAGAAAACTCCGATCTTCAATTCTAATAAACAGACAAATATTATTTTTTTTTAATAAAGTTATGATAGCCAGAGATGCCTACGCCGGTTAGCGTAGCGCGGCAAAGTTTAACGTCAGAGGCAGCTCACGCGTTAGACGAGGCGGTGAGCTTCGCGCGACGGAGGGGACACGCTCAAACGACGTCGCTACACGCCGTCTCCGCTCTTTTATCTCTTCCTTCATCGGCCTTACGAGACGCCTGTGTCCGTGCTCGTAACGCGGCTTACCATCCTCGCCACCAATTCAAAGCCTTGGAGCTTTGCATAAGCGTATCACTCGACCGACTCCCCTCGAGTCAACTAAGTAACGACCCGCCCGTTTCCAACTCGCTCATGGCAGCGATAAAGCGGTCTCAGGCTAACCAGCGAAGACAGCCCGAAAATTTCCACCTTTACCGCGACATCTCGCAGCAAAACCCTTCTAATATCTCGTGCGTCGAGCTCCAACACTTGATTCTATCCATCCTTGACGACCCGGTTGTTAGTCGAGTTTTCGGCGAAGCGGGTTTTCGTAGCTCCGAAATCAAGCTAGCAATCATCCGTCCCCTCCCTAATCTCTTAACATACTCCCGACCACGCGGCCCGCCGGTTTTCCTTTGCAATTTAGAAAATCCGCATCCGGGTCATGAAAACGCCCGGGTTCCAGGTCGTCGGGGCTTCAGTTTCCCTTTTCCAGGGTTTGCTTCTTTCTTCGAAGGGGAAGAAAACTGTAAGAGAATAGGAGAAGTTTTGGCGCGAAGGAGGAATCCACTACTTGTCGGTGCATGTTCTCACGATGCACTCGCGAGTTTCACGAAAAGTTTGGAGGAAAAAAAGTATAATTTTTTGTTAAAAGAAATTTCAAGCTTTAACATAATTTGCATCGAAAATTATATTTTAAAGTGTATCAATGAAGGGTTTAATAAAAAGGAGGTAGATTCAAAATTCGAAGAAATGGGTCGGATCATGGAGCGGGAAATGGGAGGATCCGGGGTGGTGGTGAATTATGGGGATCTTGAAATATTTGTTGGTGACAAGAGTGAAAAAAGCAAAGAAGTTGATGATGATGATGATGGCAAGGTAGTTGTTGATGAAGAAGAAGGTGGAGTTCGTTATTTGGTTGGACAGTTAACGAGGTTATTGCAAGTTTATGAAGGGAAAGTTTGGGTGTTGGGAGCAGCAACAAGTTACCAGACATATTTGAAGTTTTTATGTAGATTTCCTTCAGTTGAAAAACATTGGGATTTGCTGATTTTGCCCATCACTTCCATTAGGAGTTCATTGCCTGAGTCTTATCCCAAGTCCAGGTATAATAAATTATTAAATATATTATCCAATTTACATGCCAACTTTTTATTTTTTTTAATTTTTTTTTATGCTGTCTGAGGATGTTTTTTTGTATTTTTGTATTTTTTTTATTTTAATGGTCTGAAGTTTCTTATGATTAAATAGTTAAGTTTTGTTTAGAGAATTGCTCACTTGTTATGATATCCATTCAGGGAGGGTATGTGTCCGATATAAATATGTTCATGCGAAGGATTTTAGTTGTATAACCATGTTCAAATTATAGGAAATGGATATTTTAGAGAAAATGAAAATCTGAGTAACATAGTTTATTTGGTATATGTATATGATTGAGTTTGAGGACTTTAACTATTAAATAAATTTATTTAGCTGTGGCATTCTGGCTTATAGTTTCTTGGTGGGTCGTTGCTTGAAGAAAGATTTTTATAGTGTTGAAGGTTCAAAAAGGGGGAAAAAAAGCTTAATAATAAGATATTTTTGAAGAATTATAAACAACGTTGGATCGTTGCTGCTTTTTTAATTAAGAATTATGTATAATAAAAATCTGAGTTAGGAAAAGAGAAAAGAGAAAGGAAGAATGAAGTATATCTTTTGGTTTCCTTGAACTTGAACTGCCTGATTGGTTCCTAAACTCTTTTTTTAATGTTTGATTATTAACTGCTGCTAGTTAATCTTAGGACATAATTTGATGTAAGTCGAAGTGAATTGGTCGTATCTTGTGTGATTTAAAGATTTTGCCTTGTTCATAACTCGTGTAAGACATGAAAAACAGGGATTATTGGCGAGTTTGCAACTGCAAATACTGTTATCATGTTGCCTGCCCTAGCAATAAGAAATATAATAAGAGTTTAAATCTTTTAAGTTGTTTGCACTTTGGTCAGTGCATGTTTATTGGATGAAACCCCTTATATATGTCCAATTAATAGATATCTTTTGCAAATATTGAAACTTATGTTAGGCGTTGAACGGTATATAAGTGAGTTCTTTGTTTCCCTGTGTACTGTGTTCTTACTGTTTTATATTACTTTCGACCATTTCTCATACTTTCATTGCCGAAACTACAGCTTGATGGAGTCGTTTGTACCGTTTGGTGGGTTCTTTTCTACACTGTCTGAGTCAAAGGGGCCTTTAAGCAGCTCGTATCAGCATGTACCCCGCTGTCATCTATGCAGTGAGAGGTGCGAACAAGAAGCAATTGTGATTTCAAAGGGAGGATCCAATATTTCGGTGGCAGATCAGTACCAATCTGCTTTGCCTTCTTGGTTGCAGATGACGGAGCTTGGTATAAATAAGGGATTAGATGTGAAGGTGTGTTTAGTTAGTTTATGTTTCAGTTCTTGAGTTTTAAATACTGGCAATGGGGGTCCGGAGTTTTAATGCAATTACTGGTTTCAACTTTCAACTTTTATCATTACTCTAAAGATAGAAAATCCATCGAGTATATTTCAAACCAGATTCATTCCACAGCCATGGAAGGTAGGATTCTTGCACACCCTGCAACGATTCATATGCTAAGTAGCCCAAAATTGAAGTTGGTTCCCTTAAAATCTAGTTTAGAAATTGTCACATATTTCGGATGACCTTTATTTTGAGAACATCTATGAGAAGCATACATCTCTGCTTTTTAATTTCTGTAGTTCACCATATCTGTTGCTTTTGTTTTCGATAAAGACCTTGTGGCAATATTCATTTGAGGCAATAATTTCGATCCTTGAACCTCACATCGCTGCCCCCATCACTTTTCCCCATATCTCAATTTGTTTATTCTGGATATTTATGAAATTTATGTGAAAACCAGTTTGACTTTTTTCAGTGCAGATCAAAGATGATGGACTGTTATTGAACGCTATGGTAGCAGGACTGCAAAAGAAGTGGGACAATGTATGCCAGCGCCTTCATCACACTTGTCCAATCCCCAAGTCGAACATTGTTCAAACAAATCCTTCATTCCCAAGTGTTCTGGGCTTTCATTTCATCCAAGACAAGAAGGAAAGCACTCAGGGTCATCGTAACAACTACACAAATACACTGCCTGATGAAAATAATTGCATAGATGTAAATTCATGCTTGCCTGTTAATTTTGAAAAGATGGTTAGATCACATTCGGACAATCCTTCCTCTGTGGTATCCAAGACTAAGAATGAAAGTTTTCTGTCCAAACTATGGGGAAACCCTTCCGAAGGAGGTGATTTCAAGGCACTTGAACCTGTATCTCCTTGCAGTTTGTCCAATTCAAGTGCTGTCGATGTTAGTCAAGCATCTCCTACATCCACAACTTCTGTGACTACAGATTTAGGGTTGGGTTTATGTTCAGTTTCTTCAAGCAACAAATTGTTGAAACCTACGAGTCAAAACCATACAGGGCTGGGGCGGGATTTCTCATGTTTCCTTCCTGCAAATATTAATGCTATCAATGGGAGTGTCCCTAGCTATCCAGCTCAGTACTCATCCTCTTCATTGCCCGACTTTGGTGGACAGCTTGATCCTAGCAATTTCAAGAAGCTTTTTTCTGCTGTCACCGAAAGAGTTGGCTGGCAAGATGAAGCTGCAAGTGTCATCTGCCAAACTGTAGCCAACAGCCGAGCAAGAAATGGAAAATGTCATGGAGCCAGCCGAAGAGGTGATATATGGTTTAATTTCAATGGACCCGATAGGTGTGGAAAAAAGAAAATTGCCATTGCACTTGCGGACTTTATCTACGGAAGCAGAGAGAATTTCATCTGCGTGGATCTAAGTTCCCAAGATGGGGTGATGCATACAGACTTGCACTTTAACTACCAGGAACTGAATTATGATTTAAGGTTTCGAGGGAAGACTTTTGTTGATTATGTTGCTGCAGAGTTGAGCAAAAAGCCCTTGTCTGTTGTCTTCCTTGAAAATGTGGATAAAGCTGATATTCATGTTCAGAGCAGCTTGTCCCAGGCTATCCGGACTGGCAAGTTTTCAGACTCACATGGAAGAGAAGTCAGCACCAACAATGCGATATTAGTGATTACTTCAACATTAGCAAAGGAAAATCAAGTTGTTTGTCATAAAACGCAAACATCTAACTACTCCGAGGATAAAATATTGTTAGCCAAATGCTGGCCACTGCAGATACTCATCCAGCATGACAACAACAAAATTGGCCAAGAGTTGAAGGTACCTGTTATAACAAGAAAAAGCATTCCTAAGCAGGGGTTTTTGAATAAAAGAAAGCTCGTGATTGGCTCCCACGAAGGAATGGAGCAGCACGAGATCGCAGAAATGGCCAAACGGGCTAATAAGACATCATCTTGGAATCTAGATTTGAACATTCCGGCTGAAGAAAGTGAAGTGCAGGAAACCGATAATGGTACTTTTGACAATGACTCTGTTGCTGAGAACCCTACACCTTGGTTGCAACATTTCTTTGATCAACCTGTCAAAAACGTTTATTTCAAGCCATTTGATTTTGATGCACTTGCAGAGAAAGTATTGAACTATATAAACCAGAGTTTCCTCAAGTCTATTGGCCCCTACTGTTTGCTAGAGATAGATTCCAAAGTAATGGAGCAACTACTAGCAGCTGCATATTTATCTGATGAGAATAGAGTGGTGACAGATTGGGTGGAAAAAGTTCTTAGCAAGGGATTTGCTGAAGTTGAGAAAAAGTACAACCTCAACGCTCACTCTGTTGTGAAACTTGTTCCAGGCAACGTCCTTCTGCCTGAGAAACCGCTCGGAGTTTGCCTTCCCCCCAGTATTATTCTGAGCTAATATCTTTTCCAAAAGCCTAATCCTGGCTGGTATTAGGTGCATAAGCATTCAGCATTTTAGCTTCTTAATCCCATAATTTTGGGCTGTATTTTCTTCCAGGTTCTAGGTTGTGTATTGTACCATATATAATCTTTATAGTAAAGTGCTAGTGTGGTAATCATCACCAGTGTGGTAATCATCACCACGAAAAAACACACTTGTATTGCTTGGTTTGACTGTCTTATATCTGTAGATCATAATATTATAACTTTTGTCGTGGTCTGCGATGGATGGTAAGTAAAGGAAGCAGACTGCAATTTGATTAATGATGTTTATTTGTCTTAAGTCTTGCGCAAATTTCTGGTGAAAATGAATAAAATTGCAGACATATTCAACCGTTGAGCCTTTGTTGATTTTAGTCATTTCAACGTTCACATCTTTCCTTGTTCATGTTTGAAAAAGGTAATTAAGTTGATGAGCTTTCTTTTTGTCTGCCACAAGTTCTGGTTGCTACTAATTTTCATTTAAGCTAAACTTTGATAATTTTTATATTCATATTATATTCGTATTTATTATTATATCATAATTATATTTAAGATATTTTATATTTATATAAATTTTGATACATTAATAATTCATATTATAAGATTTTTGGACATATTCGTATCGTGTCATATTTTTATTGGTTTATACGTATTATATTCATGTAATTAGATGTAAAATTATCAGGTCTAATTGAAACAAATAAAACAGGATATAAACCTAGCTGATAAACTCTACTGCAAATTGCCCAAAAGTTAAAAACAAAGGACTTTAATTTTTAAACATAGGTTGTCATATAAAATAATATCTTCATCTATTATTTTATTTAAATGGGTGTGGCATAGGTAATAAGGTATATTAATATTTACGGAAAAAAATGAAGTTCAAGTTTATATATGCCCACGCATGAGGGGTGATAATTACAGATTTTTATATATAATTAATTTTAAACCGTAAAACAGATAAAATTACTTAACGAAGATAAAAAAAAAATCATCAGGAGAAAAATAAGCCCAAAAAAGAAGAAATCGAAAACTGGCCTAAAAACAAATCCAAATCCCTTTGAAAACCAAAGAAACCCATTTTATTGTTTTAGGTAATGAGAGGACAAAGCCCAATTATTTTGATTTGGGCCTAAGCCGAACACGGCCTAGTCAGGTTCTATCACAATCTGCTTTGTTTTGTTTTTGATGACAGCCTCCCTGCCCTTCTTCCTCTCGTGTCTTGTCTGTTTCCGTACACCTGAGCTACATAAGCTTCTCTCTCTCTCTCTCTCTCTCTCTTTGGTCTTTGAAACTATCGATTCTCCCAAAAAAAAAAAAAACTTTCTGCAAATATGATCAACTGGACCAATTTTTAGGGAAAAAAACATTTTCAATTATACATATTTATTTGAAAAAAAATGGCTTCTTCTAGTCCCCGCACTGTTGAAGAGATCTTCAAAGACTACAGCGCCCGGCGCTCCGCTCTAGTTCGCGCTCTTACTTATGGTAATTTCCCTCTTTCTGTAAACCCTAATTTCAGTTATTGAATTTGTTATTATTATTTTACTTTTTGGGTTTTGTTCATTTGTTTATGTTTTCGTGCGGTTTGGATCAGATGTAGATGATTTCTACTCGCAATGCGACCCAGGTCAGTTCGTTTTTTTTTTTAAGTTCTTTTATTTGTTTGTTTGCTGGGAAAGTTGACAGGGAAATTGGGAATTGAGATGAACATTTAGTTTGCTCGCGATGCGTCTAATTTCGATTGAGCTAAGTAGTCTCTAGGTGATTGAATCGATCCCTTTTGATTTTGAAGCTGAGTTTCTGCTTTTGCTTAGTTTTTTTTTTCCTTGAATGCAATTTTCCTTAGTTGTTTCAAGGTTCTTGCTTTCTTATGGTCCGTTGTGTTTTCATTATCTTGACTTTGTTTTTAAGGTAAATTGGAAATGAGTTGCTTTTCTTTGTAGGAAGTTGATAGAAATTGATGAGGAAAGTTTTATCTGAACATTGTATCTTTTTGTTATAGGCCTTTGGATTGTCGTTTCTACATCGGCTGTTTGATTTAGATGCGAATTTGTTTACATGTTTCCTTTGAGACGGCTAGGATTTTTGTTTGAGTTCTAAGAAGAGATGGAAAATATATTCATATGCAATACATTTTTCTTTCCTTTAGATGCCAAATTGACCTGAGCATTAAGTCCAAGCTGTGCTTTTTATAGGGGCTGTAGAATCAATGTTTTGGTTGCGGCTTTTAGTTTTCTTTATTGAAGCATTTTAATGTTTGTTGTTTCTCAGAGAAGGAGAATTTGTGTTTGTATGGACATCCAAATGAGACATGGGAGGTAGCTTTACCGGCGGAGGAAGTTCCATCAGAGCTCCCTGAGCCAGCCTTGGGTATTAATTTTGCAAGAGATGGGATGAATCGTAAAGACTGGCTTTCACTGGTTGCTGTGCATAGTGATTGTTGGTTGCTCTCTGTGGCATTCTATTTTGGTGCTCGCCTTAATCGCAACGAGAGGTACATTGTTCTTGCATATATCTTTTCTCAACTTGAACTTGAATTAAATTTTTTTTTTTTTTTTTACGTTTTTTTTTGCACTGACATTTTGCTTATGATCTGTGCTTTTTCTCTTGCGCTAAAAAATTAGTTATGGCATATGAATGTCTAGGACTTGACATAAAAGAAAAATGAGAATGGAGACTGGTGTGAGGCTGAAATTTGAAAATTTAAACCATCAGTATTCTGATATTGATGTTAATGTTGGCATACATTTTTTTTTGGCTAAGTAATGTTTAAATACTTGATATAGATTGGCCAATGTTAGAAGTAATGTTCCCTTATTGAGTGGAACTTATTCTATCATGCTTATTGTTTTCTTACTTTGTTGCTGATTCTTTTTGTCTTTAAGTGGAAAAATGAATTGTGAATGTGGCACTGCTACAATGATGAAGCATATGTTGCAAACTGCAACGTCATAAAATTTCAGATTCTTGTTTATTGTATATAAATCCATGAATTTATGGTCTCTATTTGCATTCATCTGCCCTTGTAGACTTCATATTTTAGTTTTGAAATTGGAAGGCTGTTGTCCATGTTGTTCCCTCGATATTTTAAGTTTGTAAAACCCTGGTACTCTTATAATTGCATGAAGCAATTAATTTTGTTTCTAGGTGACTTATATTCGTTGAGATCTAGGTTGTTGATGATCCAGGGTGGCACTACAAAGTGACACATTTATACCTGATTAGAAATCCTTTTTTACTGTTGGAGGCCTTGACATGCATACCCTGGGAGGCATGCAATCTAGGTGGATTCTCTGTTCTAGTGACTAAGTGTGTAACCGATACACTTTCAAAATCCACTGCCAAAGCAATGCTAAAGACCTTACTCTTACCTTTTGCCAGTTCTCTTTACTTAATCAGGAGTCATTAACTCCTTTGTTTATGGATTTTAAGATGGGAATCTGGAGACTAATACCTTCTATCTTCTATCTGGTGTTTTTATCCTCAATCTGCAGAAGCCATTTCCTAATAAATCTGAGAATGCTCCCCTATTACAATAAATGCCACTACTATGGCAAGTAATTTGATCGAATTAAGACGCTTAGCATTTAAACGCTTGATGGTATTTACTTAATATTCACTTTGCCATTACCAGAGTTTGTGGAAGGATAGCAGTACTTGTAAGCTTTTAATTGGTTAAGATACCTACGATGGTATGTTCTTGTGCCTTCCTTTCTTGGTTTTCCGCTTTCTTAGTTTTGGCTATTGGTTCATGATTGTAGGCATTACTCTAGTTCTTGGCTACCAAATATAATGATCCTTTCAATGATAAAGGAAAAAAGCGAGCGAGTATTTTCTTACCTATAACCTAAATTCAAATAAGCCTTTTCTAGCATCCCTGCCCCCTGTTTCCTCCTCTCTCCTTAAATTAACAAACTAAGGGCTATCATGTTGCCCCCAAAATGCCTTCTGAATACACCATCGGCAACCCCACCCCATCCTTTTCCTTCTTTAAGTTTTCTTTAATATCTTAATCTTAGCTCTCCCCGGTTAATTAGTTCTGGCTCTGCCTCTTGTATTAGATTTGATTTTATCTTTTCTTTTGGTAAATTTGTGTTTTGCAGCTTCATAGACATTGCATTAGGCCAGGCAAAATAGAATAGTGATAGAAGAGACTTGTAACAACTTTTCCGATCATAGATGTTTATTATATATTGCAGTAAATGATATATATGCTGAAGTAAACAAAGGCCGGCTTCAACCAGCGTTTTGCATCTGTAATCTACGTAGTTGAGAAGCCTTGTTTTCACCATTTGGTCCTCAAGTAATTGATAATCCCCTGTTCTACTTGTGCTGGACAACCTTGACAGGCATTAATATTTTAACAAGCATGCATGTTTTTACCCAGACAGATTGCTTTCTTCCGTACGTGTGTTTCTGGTTGCAGAATTCAAGTTGATATGCCTTTTCAGTTGTTATTTTTTTTCACGTTTCCTTTTAGAAAAAAGGTTATGTAGGTAAGATCATGAGGGTCCAGCACCAGCTACTGCCCTCTTAATTCGTATAATGTCAACGGGAATATTTTTGTGATAGAACTATTGATCATGAGTTCATTCAACAGGAAACGCTTATTTAGCATGATAAATGATCTTCCCACTGTCTTTGAAGTTGTAACCGGAAGGAAGCCCGCAAAAGACAAGCCCTCTGTAGAGAGTGGAAGCAAATCACGGAACAGCACGAAGGTGAATTTACACAGCTCTCCATCTATGAGAATGATGAAAGGAATTCAAACTGTTAATATCATCTTTGCCTTTTCACTTGCTTGGTTTTTGTATTCATAATTTGCCTTTTTTTTTCTTTTCAACTTTCAGAGGTCAATTGATGGACAACCAAGAAGCAACCCTAAGTCAGCAGATGAAAGTTACGAGGATGACGAAGAAGAGCAGGGTGATACCTTCTGTGGGGCCTGTGGGGGAGGATACAATTCCGATGAGTTTTGGATCGGTTGTGATAACTGTGAACGGTGGTACCATGGAAAGTGTGTGAAGATAACGCCAGCCAAGGCGGAAATGATTAAGGTTTACAAATGTCCATCATGCCAAAAGAAAGCCAGGCAGTAGCAGCCAACGGAGGGACGAACCTGATCTATATTCGCTGATGTTTGTGGTCAGAAAGCAGCTATAGTGAATGCATAAAATTCTGCTGGTACATGAAATCTAAATTGCAACCCAATCACTTAGATCCTTTAGATACATGAATGACATGTAGTGGCATACAAAATGGATGATGCATAGGCTTTACGTAGATTGATACTTTTTATAACTTGTTGTCTTCTTCGGAATGAATGAACGCAGTCTTCCGTTTTTTTATCTTTCTTTCTTTTTCAAATTTCGGAATCGAGTGGGTACATAGGATGATGCATAAAATGGTATCTAATACACATGTTGTTTGATCACGAGGCTTCTCTTTCCTTTTGTTTGTACTTTTTTTTTTCTTCATAATGGTAATACTATTCATTTTGTAGGTTGAAAACAAATCTTTTATGGTGAAACGTTAGTCTTTTTTTTGGGATGAGAAGGATTTTAACTCTAGTTTTTGAGCAGAAAAATCATGCAACGATCAACCCAGTCGAATGATCGGGTTTTGTCTGAAGTCGTTTTTAACATGATTATGAAATGCCGTTGGCCGAGCAACAGTAGTTTGCCCATTGTTGACAAATTTTTAGCTATTTTTTTTTACTTGGTTTTCAAACAAAGTATAAATTTTTATGTTTCGTTTCTGTTCATCACATTCTCTTTCACTAAACATATACTAATTTTGAATCTCACCTGCGTCAACAATGATGCAATATCATTTATTGTTCATTAAAAACTTCATTATCGACACGCTGCACATAAAAACTGTATGGATCAATTCAAGCATCAGCTGTGCATTTGTTTGTCACCTCGCTATTATTATTTCCTCCCAAAAATCTATTTATTGAAGCCAGAACGTTCACACATATTTCAATTTGTTTTTTACGTTACGTGGAATTGGAGCAATTTGTTTCCTCTCTCTTCGAAGTGCTAGGCATTCTATATATATATATATATATATATATTGTCCTTGTCACTGCTAACCCACGTTGCCCAACTTGTTGGGGGGCGTTAGGCATGGCTCTTTACGATCAACTTGTCTTGCTTTATCTTTTCGCTGAGAGGTTCAACATGAAATCGGATAATCAAAGTTAAACTTTTACTCATAAAATTGACTTATCAGAATGTAAAGTCCTCACACTCGTAAAAAACTTCTTACTTTTTTTTTGGGGGGAGGGGGGTGGGGATGTGAAATTGAAACGTGGCGCTGTATCTCCCTCTTGTTGCGCGGTACGCCTGACAATTCAGCTCTCGCTCAAACGTAAATAGATAATCTTACTTATAAATCAAACATTAATATATTCCTTCACCGTATTAAAGGAGGCTTAAGGCTTAAGCTGGATCCATAGGAATGAATAGCCGACCATAAAGTTTTGTTAAGATATTTAGACACAGTACAACCTTACAACTTGCCTGCCATTTTCATCTTTGCTTTAAATCACGTATAAACTTTTTTTTTATTTATTCATTTTTTTAAAGTAAAAAATATATATTTATGCACGTGGGTATTTGACTAGGAGTAGTTGGTGCCGGCTGATGTAAACTTGTTTCAAAACGGAGGGCATCCGGATTTTGGACCGCCCAATAATTCAAAGCATTTTGAAAATGAAAGCTCTCTTTATCTTCTGCTCCACTGCCCGATCTTTTCTTATGCCTTTTTTTTTTTTTTTTTTTCTTTTTTTGGTTCTTTAATTTCCTCTCATTTCTAATAAAACATCAACCGTAAGATGATAAACCCCACTCTTCATCTTCCCTATCTCAAAATGATTTTTTTTCTCTCTTCCCAAAAATAAAATCACAGGAATTGAGATTTCCCTACAGCAGACTTATGAACCAGAATTCACACTTAACCTGATTTTTCATTATGAATTTGTAAATTCTTGTTCAAGGATCAATCTAGCTCGTTGAATTTGTTGGACCCGAATTTTATTTATACATATAGATTAAAAATATTAAATTTCAAATTTAAATATATTTTATAATTAAAATCAATTTGTTTTTATTTAAACAAAAATAAAGGTTTAGATGTAATGAATAGGAAGTGAAAACAGAAAAGTGGGTCTAAAACCTTAAATCACATTTGAGCAAAAGGCAAAACCTTTTTAAAGTCCAAGGTTTACTAAAGAAATGACCCAAGGTGGGATATATAATCATAGAATGCACTTTATATGATCCTAAATATGGGTTAGATTATTATATTCTAATTAATATATTTATCAGATAAATATTATTGGTTTTTGTTTTTTTCTTAGGAGAGTGGATGGCACTCACAAAAGTGGTGTCTTTTTTATGAAGAGACAAATAAATGCTTGTAAGTAAAAGAAATTTCTGTTTTTCTTTTTCGTTTTTTTAAGTTGAATTAGTGCTTATACAAAATATTTGCATACAAAAAATAATAAAAGACTTATTTATTTATTTATTTTGATATAAAAGAGTTAAACCTTTTTAAGGGTCAATTATTTATTCGATTCAATCTAAATGAGATTATATATGAGCTAATATATTTTCAATTCGAACTGATACAATTTAATTTGAATTACTCGCTACTCAAATGAAATAATG
>JBBYHO010000002.1:328375-341353 GCA_038382025.1 Adansonia gregorii | reverse complement strand
ATGTTAAAGATACTTTTTGTGTACCCCCTTTTTTTTAATAAGACTAGAGACCTTAAATTACAGCAAACCCATGTATAATTAAAAAAATTATCAAAATAAGCCAAACAATAAATTAATAAATTAATTGTATATAAAATTAAAACAAACCCACATATAATTAAATCTCAAAACTTTAAAATTTTTTCTCAACAAAAAACATAAAACAATATTTTAACGTTATTTGTAAAGTTTTAAAATTTTATTTATTTTATAAAAAATAAACCCTTAAATAGAAAAGTTTACTTATAATAAGTTCTTTTAATAGAATTGACAACCCAAAATTAACCGTTGCCATTTTGGAATGACTTTGTTTTTTTTTTTAATGAAAAAAGAAATGGTTACTTTCCTTTTGAGTGTTAAAATCTAAGATTTGAATTTATATTCCATCTTTTGAAACAATTTTTATATCTAAAAATTGTTATTAAGCCTTTAATTTTTTTTAAACATCAGCAACGGAAAACTATTAGTAATTTAAGGTCAAAGTACGAAACAATCTCCCGCGCCCTAAATAAAATACTTGATCTCATCAAATGATTTAAGAACTTTGCAAGCTCAACATGATCAGGAAACCTGAAAAACTGTATAGTCACATGAAACAAAATTCTGTGCAAGTCAAACCCCATTGGCTTAAGAGTCAGCATGTTAGGTGTGCCTAAAGAAAAAATTAAACCAACTTAGAATAGTACACATATAATAATCCATAAATGTCGAAGTTTCAGTCATTAGTATCATAATAGACTCTAACTTGAAATCTTGTCCAAAACAAAGAGTTTGAACCTTCTCAATTCAGAATTAATTAAAAAAAATTAAAGATTCAAATTTTAAATAAAAATTTAATGTAAAAATATTTAAACTTAAAATAATTTAAATTTAATTTAAAAATAATTTAAATATATAAAGATTAAAATTTTAAAAACAATTTGAAGTTCATAATTCAAACGTGTTATGATCCAAATTAAAAAGAGTTTGTTGGTTCAGGATAGAGATTAAACGGAGTAGGACGAATCAGTAGCACTAGTATTTAAGTTAACAAAGAGAGGGAGAGACAAGATAGCTGTGCATGCTAATAAATTGAAGGTTTTGAAAAATATTCTATATTTTATATAGTTTACTTATGTGATTTAAGATTATATATTTTAAGATTAATTATTTTTAGATAAATTTTTAAGCTAAATAAATGATTTGAGATTACATATACGAGCGACGGCATATAAAAATAACAGAGTTAAATTTAAAAAAGCCCGAAATCAAAAATTTAATAATCTCTGGAGGAGCAACAAAAATATCGGTGATAGTCCATGGTGTGACTGATGCCAGCGGTGGCCTTCAGTGCAGTCAGCCGGGCCCGGAATGCATCAGCAAACGGAGTCGTGCGGGACGGCTGGCTCAAAATCGAGCCCAACGCGCACGGAAATGCATCCGCGAACGCCGATGGGGTCTTTAATTAAAATAATTAATTGATAGGAAAAGGAACCAAACAAAAAAAAAGAAAAAGGACAGTCGAGGGAAGTGGTAGGGTGACTTAAGGGGGGAAGGCATACCTTGTCCGTGTCTATCTGTGCGTGTCACTGTCACCCACCTTAATGGAAGAGAAACGCGTAATAGGCAAAGGGCAGCTCAGCTCACTGACTTGGTTACAGCTTGGAATTAATGGATCTCCTCTCCCCCAGCCCCCGCTTTTCCTTCACTCATAATCCTTTCGGGTTTTATTAAGTAAATACCATATTTAAAATATTTTATATTTAAATAAATTTTAATATTTTAATAATTTATATTATATATTTTAAAATATATTAATTTTTTATTATATTATATTATATTTATATTATTTAATAAAATAATATTTAATATCACAAAACCTACTTATACCTCTCTCTTACTGTTTCTTACTCTATTTTTTTCAATTTTTAAATATTAAAATTAATTAAATTAAATTTTAAAAATTTTATCTATATCTGTATATTTCTGAATTTCATAGTATTATTATTGAGCGCGCGAGCTAAAAGCCAACGTCTGACGCACACGTGATGGCCAGCCAGTTTGGAGTTCAAAACTTGATATGATGTTGCTCCTTTGCATTTGCATTTCATTACAAATTTCATTTCCATTTCCATTTTCATTTTCATTTCATCTTTGATTTTAAATTTTTAAAGCAAGCAAAACCCGACCTAGTAGGGGACCCCTCCGAGAAGAAGAAATTAAAGCCTTCCCTTTGAAGGTTTGACTTTGACCATTTCAGAAAGAGAAGGGAAGAAAAGTCACACTTTCCTCCCCTCTTCCTTCTATAGCAGCAATACCCATACATAAAGGCCCTCAACTTGCACTTTTTTCGTCTCAAAAATTCTTCAAATCCAAAGCTCTCTTCTCCTCCTTCCCAATTTTGAAGTGATACCCTTTTTTTCTCTCTTTATTTTCTCCAACAGAGACTGCTTATATAGGTAAAAATAACTGAAATTTGGCTTCGATTCTCTTGTTTTGATGAATCGATGGATTTTTGTTTTTTGGTCAAAAGTTGAGTCTTTGTTTTTTTTTTCCCTTAGAAACTTTAAGAGGAAGAAGTCTTAAGAAAGACCAAGTCTTTGATGATTTAGAACATAGGTTCCATGTTCAGAGTATTTAAATTCTTAGCCCTTCTGTTTTCTGTATATTATGTTTGAATGTTTCGCACTATTTGGAATTGAGGTAGATGTAATATAAAATTCTATTTCGCTTTTTAGTTTATTTTTGTCTCCAAAAATAATAGTTTTTATTGTACTTTCCAGTTTTGGAGTTGGGTTGTTTTCCTTTCAGGTCCTCAGAAATGAAAATTTTGTTTCTTGTAAATTGTGTTAAAAGTCATAGATATTTGTTTGTACTTTGGTCTAGCTAAAATATAGAATGATTTATTCTTATTTTATTTTTGGTATGGAATGAGGAAACTGATTTTTTGTCGCTTTAATAATTATGCAGGGCTTTTAGGGGATGTGCAGTGGTTCAAAGAGTGAACTTGTTCCCTCAAATTTCATCATGGAAGGTGAACTGCATGAGCCTAAAGCTGGTGCTATATGCAAATGCTCAGTTTTGCTCGAATTGGCTGCCTCCGATGATCTGGTAGCCTTCAAAAGTGAAGTAGAAGAGAAAGGCTTGGATCTTGGTGGGGCAAGCTTCTGGTATGGTAGAAGAATAGGGTCAAGAAAGATGGGATTTGAAGAGAGGACACCCCTTGCAATCGCTGCCATGTTTGGTAGCGTTGACGTTTTGAAATACATCATCGGAAGTGGAAAGATCGATGTGAATAAAGCTTGTGGGACCGATGGAGTTACTGCCCTCCATTGCGCTGTTGCTGGTGGTTCGAATTCTTTGGTAGAGATTGTCAAGCTCTTACTCGATTCATCTGCAGATGCTAATTGTGTTGATGCTAATGGGAACAAACCTATTGATCTGATCGTGCCGGCTTTAAAATCTTTGAGTAATTCCCGAAGAAAGGTGATTGAGTTGTTGCTGAAAGGTGATGATATTGTTGGTGTTAGTGATTGTGTTCGTAGCCAGGAAGAAGAGTCTGAAAAGACAGTTCTGCCTCAGTTGCTGAAAGAAGGGTCTGAGAAGAAAGAATATCCTATTGATGTATCACTGCCTGATATCAACAACGGGATATACGGGACTGATGACTTCAGGATGTATGCCTTTAAGGTGAAGCCTTGCTCAAGGGCATACTCCCATGATTGGACGGAGTGCCCCTTCGTTCATCCTGGTGAGAATGCAAGGAGGAGGGACCCAAGGAAGTACCCTTACAGCTGTGTGCCCTGCCCGGAGTTCCGAAAGGGGGCATGCCCTAAGGGTGATGCTTGTGAATATGCCCATGGTGTGTTTGAATCCTGGCTTCATCCTGCCCAATACCGGACAAGGCTTTGCAAAGATGAGATCGGCTGCACGCGCAAAGTCTGTTTCTTTGCTCACAAACCTGATGAATTGCGCCCTGTCTATGCCTCCACCGGTTCAGCCATGCCTTCACCAAGGTCTGCTGCAGTCAATGCAATGGACGTGGCAACTTTGAGCCCTCTAGCACTTGGTTCATCATCCTTGCCACTGCCTACCGCTTCAACACCGCCCATGTCTCCTTTGGCTGCTTCTTCCTCTCCAAAGACTGGAGGCTTCTGGCAGAACAAAATTAACCTCACCCCACCTGCCTTGCAGCTACCAGGTAGCCGCCTGAAGACTGCTTTTACCGCCAGAGACCTTGATTTGGAAATGGAATTACTTGGGCTGGAAAGCCAATTGCAGCAGCAGCAGTTGATGGATGAGATATCTAGTCTCTCCTCCCCATCTTGCTGGAGTAAGGAATACAGTAGGCTTGGGGATTTGAAGCCTACAAATCTTGATGATGCGTTTGGATCCCTCGATCCTGCCCTGCTCTCTCCACTGAAGGGACTCTCAGTAAAATCTGCGACACCAACCCAGTTGCAATCTCCAACTGTGCTTCAAATTCGCCAAAACCAACTTCGTGCAAGCTACCCTACAAACCTTTCATCATCTCCGGTGCGGAAACCCTCGGCCTTCGGTTTTGACTCATCTGCTGCCGTGGCAGCAGCAGTAATGAATTCTAGGTCTTCTGCATTTGCAAAACGGAGCCAGAGTTTTATAGACCGTGGAGCGGTGACCAGTCGTGCTGGACTTACTGCACCTGCTAATTTTGCAACCATGATGTCTTCAAATATATTCGACTGGAGCTCCCCTGATGGGAAATTGGATTGGGGCGTTCAAGGAGATGAGCTGAACAAGCTTAGGAAGTCTGCTTCCTTTGGGTTTCGAAACAACAGTCCTGCAGCAACGGCAACAAAAGACATGATGCCCTCCAATGTAGATGAGCCAGATGTGTCATGGGTTCATTCCCTTGTGAAAGATGTTACTCCCATTGGAGGCGGGTCACTGCAGCAGCAACACAATATCGATAAAGGTGCTCGAGAAACACTTCCACCATGGGTGGAGCAAATGTATATAGAACAGGAGCAGATGGTGGCATAAAGAAAGATCCCTTTGCTCATTCTAACATATTTCATATTCATGGAGTCATAGTAGTATTCGATAGCCATAGTTGTGGTAGAAGTCGAAAGGAAATATATCTACCAATGGGACGAGAAGTAAAACTTAATTTGGGCAGGAAGGTTTAAGTCACTGCTCATGTTAGAACTAGGAGAAAAGATGGAGCGAGCAACAAATAAATTTATTGATTACTTCATATTCTTAATTCTTTTTCTTCCCCCTTTGGGGATTATTTCTCTATGTTTTTAGCAAGAACAGTCGTGGGGATTAATGGCGGAGAAAATGTTTTAAGTTTCCTACTTTCTCTGATCAAATTCTGTAATCATGTTCCTCATCAATGACTCGTTGTAATTTTCCTCGAGTTAAATATATCTTGATATTATACATAATTGTGGTGTACTTTGAGACTTTTTTTAAGACTGTTTCTCATGCTAAATCTCCCGCCTGTCTTTAAAGAATGAACATAACAGTTGTTTCAGCTGTTCATACTGCTTTTTAATACAAAACCCAAGCTAAAACTTTGCTTTGGTTCATGAAATCCAAGACCACTGGAACTTCATAACCAGACTACATCGACCAAGGGGGTTCAGTATTTGATCTAATCAAAGCTTTTTAAGGCCCTTTTATCACAATAAAAGTCTCTAGGATGATGCTCTATCCAATCTCCCATATTTCTGAGAACTGAAGTAATTTCCCTTTGCCTAGCCTAGCCTCCTTTCTAGAGATAGTTGTGAAGCTATCATTCAATTCTATTATTCTACTTACCAGTTTGTGAGTTTATGTCTGCAAGTACTAGCGTATTTTAGAGTCCTGTTAACGTTCTTGACACTTGATACTAACATTTTTGAACAAAAATGATAAAACGTAATTTAAGGTTTCGTGTTATTCATTTTCTCAGTTCCATAGGTATTTATTTTATTGTGATTGTTTTTTATAATAGGTCAAAAATATTTTCAAAAACGATCTTAAAAACGTCGTCTCAAGTATTATTCGGTGCTTGAATAGACGAGATAAAGCTAAAATAGGGGTCAGTAGGATGTTCAATGTGTGAGGTATTTCATGGGTGTTAATTAACATTGATTGAGGTTACATAAAAAAATATAATTATTGCATAATTTTTTAAAAAAATTCTGTAAAATTAATATATTATATGAAAATTAAATAATTTTTAATTAATGTTTATAAATATTTATTAAATAAGACATTAATATATTTCATTGATGATATCATGAAAACTAGGACATATGCATAACGCTGGTTGTTAAGTTGAAGCTGACCATGCCATCGTTGGCTGTCGAATAACCTATATGCCCACCCAACCCAACACACCAAGTTGCCATTATTTTATTTTCTATGGGAACTCAAGCCTTCTGTTTGCCGAAAAGATAAGATTTAATGGAATGAAGCCACCGTGAAGATGCGAGTGCGGGTGGCGTCCCATCTTTATTCTATTATCTTTTTTATATATTTATTGATTTGATCCTTCCAAGAAGCAGAGGAAGAGTCTCACTTTTGAGTCATCGAGAGCCGCCCACGAGATTATTTCTCAACCAAACGTTTACAATATGTTGGATTTTTCCAACTAGTTTCCACTTGATTTTTTTGGACAGCATAAAAAATAATAATAATAATAAAAAAAAAGGACAAAAGGGTGAAGTGTCCATGCAACTGTCTTGCAATATTTATCATCTAAATATGGTCGGTTTTGGGGTGCGATTCCCACTTGATGTTTACTGCTGCCTTTTTGTTGCTCTGCAAACCGAAGGAGGAAAAAAAAAAAAGGAGGGGGGGGGGGTTAGTGAAGGCGTGCTGCTTTTAAATTGTGAGTTCACTTTTGATTATTTGTGGTTCTGATTCTACATACCCACCAAGCACTAGTATTATCATTTTTTTTCCTTTTCTTGGGAATAAAATATCATTTTAGTGGTCAATCAACAACGGTATAGTTTTAACAAAATATCAGTTTTAGTGATTAGCAACGAGATATTTTTAATTTTAATAGTCAGATTCAATTCTCGATAATTTTAATGAATTATTTTGATTATAATTTTAATTTTTAATTCAAAAAACATTATTTTAATAAATTATTTTCATTTTAAAATTCTTTTATTAGTTTCTTGCTATTCCAATCTCAGTGTCTTATTTATCAATGAGTTTTTGAAGAAAACTTTTTAAATTATTATATTAAATGTTATATCTAATTGAATAAAAATAATACTTTAAAAGTTTAATTGAATACAATAAAAAGTCCCAAAGTTTTTTTAAATTTCTCCAGCAATTTGTTAAACCTAACTCCAATTAACTCCAGAATGTTATTCTTGTATAATTAATTCTTTATTTTGCATGAAAATCATAAAATTTTGTTAGATAAATAGGATTTAATAAAACAAAAAATATAATTTAAGTATTTAATTAGATAAAAAGAATCTTTTATGGGTCTTAAGGAGGCCTACTTGGACCACTAAAACAATGATTCTTTCTTCCAAGCCCTAAATAAATGGCCCCAATTAGCCCAAAAAAGAGAAAAAGTGAAGCTCTTTTACTGTTTAACCGAAACCCAAAATTTCGGGCTTTTTACTGGTGGATTGTGGCCCAGGCAAAGAAAGCTTTATGATCCATTTATATGCTTAGATAAATGAAGCTTTACGGGTCTGCAAAAGCCCATCAAGCCCGCTTAAAACAACTTTCTCTTTTTCCTAGTGAGCCCCGCTGAAGAAATTTATTTCACATTTCACCCTAGCTATTCTACACACGGAAAAAATCAACAATTCAACATCCGATTTTCTCCAACGATTGGTTCCTTTTAATTTTTTTTTTTTTTTAACAAATTTTGCTTTGTTTCAGCTTCCCAAAACCAGCTTCATAGAAAGAAAAGCAGAACCCCAAGGAAGCAACAGGAAAAAAGATAATGCTTTCGGGTTTCAGCTGCCGCCCTCACTCTGTTTCTCTGTGTTAAGATTAGTGTAGATAACTTATTTGTTAATATTCTCCAAAGAGATCTCTTATTATTTCTGGGTTTGACGAATTTTGAGTTAATTGTTCTATTTTGATATAATGTTCTTTTTTATATTTGTAATTGACTTTATAGTATTAGGGAATTTGTTTGACCCTCTCTATCTAAATGACTAATGTGTTTTGATTCTGCAAGAAAAGCTTTTATTTGTTGTATTTGAATTAAACATTTTGCTGTATTTGCGACCAATATGAATGTATAAATTATCTTAAAGATTGTAAAGCAAATTTTACTTTCTAATGTTTTATTCGGTCTTTTTTATATCAATTACTTACAATGCAGTGGACTTTTTGGTGTATCTTAGCTTCATTTTAGTAAGAAACCAACTTAAATTATGATTCTTTTGTCTCTTTTATTGTGCATTTCAGTTGGAACGGACTGTTTGTGACTGTTATATTTATTGTTGACACAGGTTTAACTGCCGGAAGTCAATTCCAGCCTAAAGTCTTTAACTTTCATCCAAGGCAAATCAATGGTAACTTCTTATTTAGATGATTCTTTGAATGTCTAGTGTTATTTTTGTCCTCACTAGCGTTCGTATTAGCAGGCCGAAATGGAGGAAAATTGCTGGCCTTAAGAATCAGGTCTAATCCAAAGAATGAAGTCATATGCAACATTGCACAATTGAACCAAGAATTTTCTTCTAATGACAAGAATGTAAAGAATCCTCCTTTGGTCAAAATGTGTGGTATTACATCAGCTAGAGATGCTGCTACAGCAGCGGAAGCCGGATCCAATTTTATTGGGATGATCCTTTGGCCCAAGTCCAAGCGCTCCATTTCACTACCAGTTGCAAAGGAAATTTCTAAAGTTGCAAGGGAATATGGGGCCAAACCTGTTGGAGTCTTTGTGGATGATGATTTGGACACAATTTTAAGAGCTTCTGATGCATCAAACCTTGAATTTGTGCAGGTATATATGTGTGTGTGTGTGTGTGTATATATATATATTTGTTCAATCTTGATTACCTTTCTTGTAGCATAATAAATTGCTTAACGTTGTTTTTTCAATCTTATGTAGCTTCATGGAGATGTTTCTCGGGCAGCTTTTCCGAAGTTGGTGCAAGAGAACAAAATTATATATGTTCTTCACGCAAATCAAGAGGGAGACCTTCAAAACCAAATTTCTGATGAAGACTGTTCTTTAGTGGAGTGGGTTCTTGTGGACAGTGCTATAGGTGGTAGGTTAGTAACTTTTTCTTCATTTCATTTAATTAGTGAGTTCCCTTTTTTTTAAGAAGGAAAATTTAATTCATGTGCCTTTTTATGGCATGCTAATTTGATTTTAAACATTAAATCTACCTGACTTTGTGAATTGGATTACATGGGTAATTACTTAATTTTCATTTTGCTTAAGCTTTGGTCTATAAACTATATATAGATAGTAGGACAGACGGTACCTTGGGCCAACTTGTAATGTTTTTATACTTTTGCCATTCTGATTTTGTCCAAGCTTTGGCCAAAATCTTGATTTAGCTCTTTTTTTTTATTAGAGAATTTATATTTATTCATGCTCTGTTAACATTAACCTTTTTTTTAATTTTATATTCGGATGTATGCTTGCAGTGGCAAAGGATTTAATTGGGCTCAGTTTAAGTTACCTTCAATTAAAAGTAAACATGGCTGGCTATTGGCAGGGGGAATCAACCCTAGTAATGTTTGTGAGGCCATTAAAACTCTTAGACCTCAGGGTGTTGATGTAAGTAGTGGTATTTGTGCCCCAGACGGTATTCAGAAGGATCGATCAATAATTTTTTCTTTCATGAATGCTGTCCGTTCTGCACCATATTGATTGATCTAGGAAGAGGAGATTATCCATCCACTGATAGCAATTGAACTTCCCAGACATGGACTAGTTACAGCAGTTTACATTCACTGTGTCATTTATGTTATTTATGTACCTTGAACTACAAGTATCCGAAAGAGTGGTCATTTTCTTTTTTGCTCTTAGATTTTTTAGGTGAAATTGTAATAACCTTCAGATATTGAATGGCAAATGCATATTGTACTTTCTTTCCAATGTTTTATATGTTTCCTACTGAACATGCACATGGTCATTGTGTGGTTTTAAAACTATGAAAGCGACATGTTTGTGACCATGTACGGTTGAGCTTGTATTTGTCATGCTGGACCACAAATCGAATACAATTCACTTGTGTGGCTATAATTATATAGATCAACACAAAAGAGACTAATATCCAATCTCTTATCTACTTCGTCCACAGAATGTATAATGCTAATAGAATGCGAAAGAGAGAGATTCCCAACTGAAATTGCAGATATAAGCATTATCAAATCACACAAGGAAGAACCTGAATGAAAGACATCACAGGCTATTCTCAAATCGGGAGAGAGAATAAAGTTGAGTTGCTGAATTAAAATCAAGGTGCTGTATTGCATAATTGAATCGCGGTTTGGCCAGACAGAGTTTGTAGGATTTTACCAGTTAAGCTTGAAAAAACGTCAGGACTTCAATCTGATTTGCTAATTCCATATAGTTGAGGGTCAGTTTGATAATATACAACATCACCAATGTCACTCACATAGTGATCCTTTTTCATGCTCCTTACGAGGATCCCGAATAAATGAAATGGAATAGGCCCAGATTTCTTAGGCTCTCGGTAGTATTTCCCGAGCACTGGCTTTGCTGCCTTAGTCTGTAATTCAAGTTTATGAAAACATCTTAGCAGATAGGAAAGGTATGGGAAACTAAATTGTTTTATCAGTAAATTGATGCAGGAAAGGGAGATGATATCAACTCACGGCTTCAATCAAGTGATAGTGTGGGATTTGGGGGAAGAGATGATGTATAACATGGGTCCCAATATCATGGTGGATGTTGTTGATCCATCCGTAGTCACGATCGAGTGTTGTGAGCCCTCCTCTCAAGTAACTCCATTCCTATTTAACAAACACAGTGCAGTTCAATTGCCAAAGCATAAATTATAACATTTTCCTAGACAATGAAGCAATAGTCTAGCAGAACCATTGATCGAACCTTTCCCCGGTACCATGGAAGTTTCTCCTCATGGCCGTGGTGATGCAAATAAGTCACTAAGTCCAACCACATGACAAAAATCTGCATTATATATGTGAATTCAGGAGATAAGACTCGAAGAAACTGTCTGAAACTGAGAGAAATATATATAGAAAGGAACTGAACATACCCAATAAGGAATACCATAGAGTTTAAGCAATTGAATGGGACCCATTGCAAAAGATAAATATGCAAGCAGACCAACCATTGCTGTCCAACAAGCAGTGGAGGTAATTATATCTTTTCTTTCATTCGGGACGAACAAATCACTATCCGGGTGGAAATGAGAACCCTTTTTTCCAGGGCTTCGACCCCACTGTCGATTGAAATACACATGACAAAAACAAATTTGCTAAATGCAAATCATAGGGTTCAGAAATGAATTCAATCAGTGAAAGCATTTATGGCCTACCAGATAGACAGGATAAGCAAGCATAGGGAAAGGCAAGGTGAACCTCAATAATCTGGTTGCACTATCCAAACTTCCGTAAATTTTTTCAGACAACTGCAAAAGCAAATGGCGTATATATGAGTAATTGCAATCACTTGAAAAGAAAATTACTGGTAAATTACTTCCCTGAAATAAGATCGCAGACTTTACCGGATGCCATGATTCATCATTTTCAACATGTCCATGATTCTGATGATGAGTTCTATGGCTAATTCTCCTACATATATATGATAAAAATTGCTACTTAAAAATTGGCAATTGGATCTGAAGATAGCAAAAAGTGTGTTCAAAACTTCAAATACAAGGGTTGGGAATGGAATCAGTTTGGATCAAAGAAAGATATTTCAGGAACTAACCATCCGTGGTATGGAACAAGAATTGAAGAATGAAGAAGATGACCAGCCACACTGTTCAAAGCTGGATTGTTTGAGAAACTACCATGACCACTGCAAAAAACAAAACCAAACGAAAACATTAAAATCATAGGTGTGAAAGTCCAAATTCAACATGAAATGCCACGAAAGACTTCAAAAAGAAAAGGGGAAAAAAAAAAGAAATCCTGAATAAGATAAAAGTGACAAAGCCAGAGTGAGACAACCAGAAATGACATCTAAAGCAACAAATTAGTGTCAGCTTAAGACAAACTTCAACTGAATTAAGGGGGAAAAAAAGAAAGCAACTGAGTTACCAGTCATGACCAAGAACAAAAAGAGCCCAAAACATTGTTCCCTGAGCAATCCAATAAAGAGGCCAAACAAGCCAATTGTTGAAGTATGCAGCAACAGCAGCCAATCCGAAAACCAAAACAACATCTCTTACAACATAACTCATAGATCTCCATGGATCCTTAACCCAACAATGCTTTGGTATAGCAGCTCTTATGTCAGCCAACTTAAAAGGAGGTGGTGCAGCTGGGTCAAACTCACCATCATCTTCAACCCCATTAACCGTCTGTTTATCCTTATCATCTTCACTAGTAATTGCCACATTAAATGGAGCACTCACATTCAGCACCCGCAAGTTTCTGCCTCTAAACCAAGTTGAGACCTTGAATGAAGAACCAAAACTGTTAGCTTTATAACCAGATAAAGTTCTAATTTTGAAAACACCATTGTTATTTGAAGCTAATGAATTTCCGGGTTTAGGATAGGTTCTAATTCCGGGGAAGGGTTTTATGCCACATTCTGATAAGACCCAACTGGCCATCGAAGCCCCAGAGCCAGATGCACAAGTTTGTGCCTTCTAAGCCCCTAAAGCTTTTATCTTTTCATAAGGGCTTAGATAAGAAGAGAGATACGAAAGCAGAGACTATGGCCAATAAAGCAGATTACACATTGGGGCTAAGGGCTTCTCTCCTCCGTTTCCAACAATTTGTGTTGCTTGTTGCTTGTCCTTTTGTAGTTAGTACTACTAGTAAAAA
>JBBYHO010000002.1:309154-325129 GCA_038382025.1 Adansonia gregorii | reverse complement strand
CACAATAAATTTGAATAAGAAAATATTAAAATTCTAATATAAATCCACTTGTCTACCTAATAAAAAAGACAAGTAACCTCTTTTAAATTTAAAACACAAACATATAACACAGAGTAATTAAATGTTAATAAATACAAAAATATAAGAGAAAAAGAATACATAAAAAGGTTAGAGGAATTACAAAAAGACTATTGTAACCTTATTACTCTTATCAGGAGTTGAAAATATAATATATATATATATAAATATATTGTTTAATAATTATAAATTTTGAAAATGATTTATTTCATTATTTTAATTCTATTAACATATGGTATTTCGGATAGTTTGGGATCAATATTTTATAAGATAAAAGATAAATTTTGAATATGTCAATCAAATATTAAAAAGTTGCCAAATTTGTTCGAATTAGAATTTTCATAAAAAATTAACAATCTAAATTTGTTCAATACGAATTTGAAAATGATCTAACCCTAGAATAACTTGGACTCGGCTTATCCGAACACAAATTGATCCAAAAAATTAAGTATATATATTTTAAAAAATATTAGTCAAAATAAATAGTATAACATATATTATTACTTTATTTTAATTTTATAACTTTAAATTGTTTTTTATTTTTTCTTTATAATTTCAATATTATCTTTCTTAATTATAAGTAAAAAAATGAAATAAAAAATTAATGGATCAAAAAGCTGAAATAAATATTTTTAATGGTTATAATATTTATTGAAAAATTTTTTTATTTTTTTATTTTGATATAATAAGTAAATAAATTGATAATACTCATTTTAAAATAAAAATAATTGTTACTAATTCAGTAAAACTATATGTGAAACAATATGTTATAACTAAATTGTTCAACGAAGGCTTATTTCTCTAAAAAATTTATCAAAAACTCCTTTCCTCCTCTTTTCATTTTTAGCCTTGAATTTCTTCTGAAAGTCTCTAAAATCAGCTAGATTTCTAGCTAAAGGCAATGACTTCCTTCTCCATCTCCCTTTTTTTTTTTTTCTTCCCTTTACGGTTCGATCACTGCTAAACTCTAGTTGAGCCTTCCTCTTGCCTCACTCTATGTTTCCACCGCTGGGATCCCCAAAAATCTCACCAGAACTTTACAAACACAAAGACAAACCCAATTTCTTTTAAAAAATAAAACAAATTTGGTGGTTTTTTTTGTTTTATTTTGTGTTGTTTAAAAGAATAAAGCAATTTTTCTTTATTTCTGGGGTATTTTCTAGTGGTGGAGAAAAATTGAAGGTAGGAACAGAGGCGAAGCTAAAAAAATTTCTTTCTGGGGTTGATCAATTAAACATGATTCATGTGAAATAAGAATAACATAAGACATTAATTTTAACTCATTAATATGATTTTCATTAAAAATTGAAAAAAAAAAGAAAATATAAGAAAATTTTATAAGGTAATTATTTTGTATAAAGATTATAATATTTCAATATTTTTTAATTATTTTTAATATCATGAAAATAAAATATTAGTTGACATATTGTAATTGATATTAGGAATTTTTTTAATGATTGAGAATAAAAATTCTTAATTTAAGGAAGTAAATACTATGTCTAATAAAGTTTAATCAAGTAAAAATTAAAGAGAATCAGCTTAATAATGATAAAGTTTAAAATGGATAAATTTAGAAAATTAAACATATTAATGTAGCACTATTTTTACAAAAAAAAGGTTGTCAAAAATAAAAATATTGGGGTCAAATTAAATTTTCCCTTTTTAAAGGTTTTAGTTCATAAGAATCCATGAATTTAGGGGAGGGGGAATTAAAAATTTTCCCTTTAACCTAACTAAGATAGGTTTTACTTGATAGGACTCCATGCATTTTAAGGGACCATGGCCTTTGCCAACCCCTAAATTCGCCCCTAGTAGGGGTGTTGAGCTTAACAGGGTACGTTGGTATCTTTGTTCTGGTGGTGGTGGAGGCTCGAATTTCTAAGGGTTGCGATAATTTGAGGGTTAGTTATGGTGGAGATGAGTTAGGAAGGTAGAGAGAGTTTTCTACTTTTATTTTTTTTTTCTTGTTGTGCATCCCTTGATTTGTGAATTGCTTGGGGTTTTTATTAGGAATGCCCTCAGTTGATTAAAGGATCCCCTCAAGTTTTGAAAAATTGGCTTCCAAATTAAAAAAGAAAGGATCTTTGAGATTTTTAAGGATCTAGTAATCTAGATGCAAAAAAAAAAAAATGGTAGTGGTGATTTTTTAAAGTGTGGACCTGTTGATCTTGGCTCAAAGGTTTTTATTGAATTCATGTTAATATTAATGTAAACACTTAGTTTTGGTTAATAACATATCATATAGGCACAACTCTTGCAGGCAGTGCACCCTTGTTGGCACTCACAGGGCTCCTTGATAATATTGCTCCTTTGTAACACTGTGCTTCCCGGGACAACACTACCCAACAACAGTGCTACCTATTAAAGCACCCTTTAACGCTGTACTCCTCACTAGTTGCATCTAATATTCTTTTTCTTTAGTGCTCTATTGTTCTAACATTATTTTCCTATGGCGCTTTAATCAGTTCGCACGCGTGTGTTCCAGCACTCTCTAGTCATTTGCGTACAAAATTATTTGCTATATAACTAGTGAGATCCACAACTATGAGAAGATTGTGGGCTAACTGTTGAAGGTTGTAGAATTCTTAGGTTTGTTCCACATTTGGGATGTTCTAAAGAATATAGTTTGAAAACTATTAAGTAATCCACTTTTTAACCTTCTTTTGGAATACAAACGCTTCTTTTTTTCATTGAATATAGAGTGCACTTTTAAATGTGCTGTCATGCAACCATTCTTCATTGCCTATAATTATAACACTCTTCAGGATGTAACCTTTACATAACTTCTATTCCATCCACTACCTTTGGCAACTTCCATCTTTCTTTCATTACCTAAGTTTGTGAGAAATTTACGTAAGTGGTCTCTTAATAACTTCCTACTTTTACCTAACTTCTTTAAAGAGATTATAAATAAAGATCCAATAGTTTCAACTAGGATATTTTTGCCAGTTTGACAAACTTTAGCTTGACAAACTTTAGCTCTCTAATTCTCTCTATAACTTCTTCTCTAAATTACTAGAACGACAACAACTTTCACCATCTTTGATTATTTACAATCTTGATTACCACTACCTGCTATTGCACTTGTTCTTCAAGGTCTACTTGAATTCGTCTTCACTGTTTCCCTACAACATCTCATTTTGCTGGTTTGCAGTGTTTCCTCACCTATAAAAAAACCTATACAAAGAACATAGATGAAATATGAAAGTCGAGAGCTAGAAACGGAAGGGTAGATAGAAAAGAGAAACAAAAAGCTAGAAATGACCCCAAATTAAGGCTAAATTAAATGAGCTAAAAACAATCCTAATTAAAATGCTTAAATAAGCTTCCAATTTCTTGCCCTAGTGACAATAAGAATGTTAGTGAGCTATGTAAGTTTTAGTTCAATTCCGAGCATCTTCTCGCATGCTCCTGAAATCAACAAGTAAAAAAAATACTTAAATAAGCTCTAATTAGATTTGTCTCAAAATATAATTTAAGATCACAATTCATTTTAATTTGTCACTTTTACTTAATTACTTTTGAATATCTAAAATTAAATTAGTTCTTTATTTATCTATTTGTACTATATATCAAGCTTTCAATTGAATTGGTGTTACGAATTAAGTAACTCTTAGTGCTAACTTAATTGATGAATTTGCATAAAAATCACAATAAAATAACATAATAGTAAATTTTGAAGGGTATTTATGTCTCTTAATTTTATAAAATAACATGTTTTCTAAGAAAATACCCAACTACTTAAAAATATTATTATTATGTTTTAAAATTATGACTTTTTTAAAGTAATTTTGCAACATTACTTATTAAATAATCTTTTTAACGAAAATCATATTTAAAAAAAAAAACTAATTTTCTTATCACACACCTTAAACTTTCTTAGTTCATATTAATTGACATGGCCGATCCATCTGGTCGATTCTTTTAACACTTCTTGTTCTCTTTCAAGACGTTGGTATGTAATTTCTTGGAATTAGGCTACCACGTGAAAGATTGTCACCCGCTCTACTGTCGAGTTGGCAAATTATGATGCAACCTTATAGTATTTGTTTAAGAATAATTATTTAGTATCAATTGCAAAGAAAAAAACAATTCAATTTACATCTTCAATGGATCATATCCTAATGCCGACTCTTTGAATTCCAACTTTTAACTGATTACACGCCCCTTTCTGTAGAGTTTTCCTGGTCAAATTAAGGAGCAGATCCAATGCTTTTCTAACCACGTTTCCATCAAAGGAAATGTTGAAATAAACATTAGAAATTGTAATATAATATTATAAAGTTAGTATGCATATATCTTTAACAAAAACAAAATGCATATGTTACATGAGAATAACATTTTTAATATTATTCGATCATTCATCAACTTATTTATAATTAATTCGAGAGCATTCAACTAATCAACCAAACACTTCCCCAACTGATGGAGGGTTCTTAACTTTACATATTAATCTGTATATAAGAAAAAATATATATGAAAAGGTGGAGGTGTTCACGTGGGAGAGCTAAGCTGAGCCAAGCTAATTATGATCTTTAAATATCAAATTCGAGTTCATCTCGTATAGATCTAACGTATTTAAACATATTTATATTTAAAATATTTTTAAAAATATTTTATTTTTAATATATTAATAATTTGAAATATATTTAAAGATTGAAATAAAATAATATCTTGGGTTAACTTGAGTTTAAAAAATTAATCAAAATCTCTTCGAGTTAAATTAAATTTGTGAATTTAATGGGTTACTTATTTTTAATACATTGCATTAAATAAAAAAAATCTAAAATAATACTTTAAAATTTTAATAAATGTTACAGATACCAAACCATAAAAATAAAACAAAAGCACCAATCTTAGCAAATGCTTGAATTGTTTATGGTTAAAGGTTGGAAACATTAATTCCAAAACATAAAATAATTGTCAAAATGAACTAACTCTCTAGAAGAAAAGAATGATATATGAAAGGAAAAAAATTCTATGTCAAAAAGAGTAGTTTTGAAAGTTGTAGCATTCACATTTGATAAATTCATACCAACCGAAGGGAATTTGTGATGAGTTGTCAAAATTGTACTCCCCATTCATCAAGAATCATGCCTAATAATAATTTCATCAAACAAAGAAAATTCCAAGTAATGGACCGACCACAAATGTACTTTTTAACAGTGCCAAACTTTCCTTTTCATAAAATAATATACAATATATAAAACTCCTACCAAATATCTTTTTTTTTTCTTCTTTTATCACCATTTGATAAAGGTTTAATCAAGTTGTAGTTTTTAAAATTAGTATATATATATTTATATTTATATAGATCAAACGTAAAAAAGGCTCCTTTGTATTGACCTTTTTATCAATAATTTTTATTGTATTTAAAACAAAATTTTTCACATTATACCGAATTCTTTATAAAAGAAAAACTTTTCACACCATTTGAATTTTACATTTTATGAGATCAAGCAGCTTAAAAAAATAATTTATTTCGTTTCATAACTTCATTTATCCTTGTTCTTATCTATTGTTGCATGTCATATTTCATATTTCTTGTACAATTTTGTAAATATAAATACAATATAAATTTTTTGATATTTTAAAATTTTAAACGTGAATATAATATTATTAAACTTATTGTGTTAATTATATTAATTTTGTTTAAACATATATATTATATCATGTTTATTATATTTTTTTTCATATTTATTTGTATTATATTTTTCGTATCATGATCAAAATTTACATATATTTTCAACCATTTAACTCAATAATATATATTTATATATATCATGTTAAAATAAGTTGAATTTCCTAATTAAAAAAAAATCAACCTTCTTAAATCATTTGTGTATCATATTAAAAGCCTATGAAGATATGAACTAAGTTATGAAGATTTTAAATTCCATGATTGGTAGACAAAAAGTAATGATACAAATAGGAGAAAAAAAAAGAAATCAAATATTACTTTTGCAAAAATGGTAATCAAAGTATTCAAGGAAAGTACACCTGTATTAGATACGAAGGGTCGAGCAATTCGTCTAATTTAATAGATTTGATTTAAATTAAATTAAATTGTGATAAAATTTATTTTATTTGAATTAGTTTAATTTGATTTAAATTATTATTCAATTAATAATTTTTTAAATTTAATTATAAAATATAAAAATATTAATAAAATTTTTTTTGATAATTTAATTTTTTTAATAATAAAATAAATTTACAAATTAAATTTAAATAAAAATAAAAAAAAAACTAGTTAAAGCCTTGCTCTACTCCTGTAAATTTAGCATTAAAAAGCTTACCAAGGTAGTAGCTGCCTTCCTAAGTCATAGCCAAGGACACCGTCGCATCGCTTATAAAATCTGTGTCCAAAAGCAAGACTCCTGCATTTTCATATTGCCTTCCGCATTTTTCTCGTCTTACTCATTCCACCTGTCCAAACGCAAGACTCCTGCATTTGCCTTCCGCATTTTTCTCGTCCTACTCATTCCACCTTTCAAGGTTTGCTTTTAATGTCTCTCTCTCTCTCTCTCTCTCATTCTCTCTATCTCCTTTTTTTTTTTTCTTCCTAAGAAAACTGCAAACTTTTCTCTACCATTTGCATCATTATGTGATGTGGGATTGTTTCACTGATAACTGTTTTTTCTTATTTGGGTTTTATGGGTGTGCTTTCATTGCGGCTTACATTTTGCTCTTGTACGATCTGAGTTCTTCTTTTTTCTTGTAAACCCCTTTCAGGGTTACTTTATTTATCTCTCTCCCTTATTTGCTCCTTTTTAGATCTGTTTTCTTATTCTTTCTTTGCTCTCTCCCTTTCATATTCTTTTACAGGTCAATGAAGTTTTTAGTCTGACATACATATTTTTCTCTATATAAATGTATTTTGTAGTTTTGTGTGTGTGTGTGTGTTTTTATATATATATATATTATTGTTCATATATCTTCTGTTATATCTGGGATCTGATTGAAAACTGATATGTTTGTTTTCTGCTTCAATTGAATGTAGGTATAGGTTTATTGTCAGTTTAATGATTTCTGTTGTGTCTTGTTCTGGTGTTTTGGATCTAACAAAGATAGAGAGATTGATGTATTGGATATTTTTTTTTTCCCTTGGAGATCAAATGAATATATGACCTTTTTTTATAAAAAAAGGTTGCAATTTTGAATGAGAAATACATTAATGTATTCAAGACTTTGCTGTTGGTTTGGTTTGGATTGCTAGGAATAGCTTTTTAGGGGATGTAGCATGCTTTTAATTCCATTGCAGACCAGAAACTGTGCATTCTCGGTGTATTAATTTCGGTGGTTTTTGTTTATAGGAGAGGTATTAGTGGGTTGGGTTGGGTTGAGTTGTATCTAGGTTAAGTTTAAGTATAGTATTAATATTATTTATGCGTATCTAAAGCTTTAAGCTCTGTCTGACCTAAAATATAAGCTTTAAATTTTGTTCAAGCTCACTCATATTCGTAAATGTTTAGTTCAAGCTTATTTAGATTCGTTCGCATTATTTTTTGTAGTCTATTTTTTAAAAAATTTACTTTGTGAAAATTTAACTTTTAGTAATTTAATTTTTTTATTAAGTATCAAAATTCAAACAACATACATTTTTTTTTTAATTTTACATCAAAATATTATATATATGTTTTTTATGATAAAATTACCTAATATATAAAAATATAAAATTAATATGTATTATATAATTGTAAAAAAAGTCGGGCTGATTTGGGTTTTAGCCTTGAAAATGGGAGCTAAATCCTGACATTTTTTAAACAAGCTTAGTTTTTTTACCCAAGCTCATTTTCTAGGCTTAACAAGTTTTTTTTTCAACGCCTCTAAATATCTTGTGGGCCTTCGGATTTGGGTGACCTTTTAAAATCTGTATGATGAGTTAAGAATCATCATAATCAGAACTTAACTTTCAATCTGTCCTCGTGAATCTTTTAGGATATTATTTGCCGCTATGAAATTTTATAGATCAAATATTAGTCATCAAAAAGATTAAATTTATTTATTTTTTCCCTCAAACACCATTTTCTTACTAATTGTTACCATTTTCATCTCAATCCATTCTTAACGAGTACGTGACATTACAAGTTGGTTTTCTTTTCTTAAGCTCATGAATTTAATGGTTACAATTTCGGAGGAAAAAAAAAAAAAGAGAACTTTTTATGCTTATAGGGTATTTTCTATATCTGTTGGTTTCATGTCCTCTCTTTTGTATTGTTCTTTTGTCATATTTGAGCAATTTTCATTTTTAAAATATTTGGGCTGAAAATTCTGGTTCCCATTTAGGCCCTCACGCGTTTCAAGGTGGATGGTGTTCCGTAAAATTAGTCAGTGATAATAAGGAGGATTATTTTAGCTTGTATGGTGCAGGCATGGAGAGTGAAGCTGGAGGGACTAATGTTCATTTGTTTGATCTAGTTTTTATTTCAATTGACTTTGTGTACGTCTGGAACCTAAGTTGGTTCGTCTATACTTGAACAAGGCCACATATTGTTGTCTTTTTTGCAGTTTTATTTCTTCTGTGTATACGTGCTCTATAAATTGCTTTATGCCCAAATGGTGTTTGAAAATTCTGTTCTTCTTCTAATTTTACATATCTTCTCGATTTGATGTGGTTTCACAATTTGAGGCATCAAGGTCATGTTTTGTTTTTCTCCAGCTCATTATGATCCTAGTATTTGGTTTCTTGTGTTTGTTAGTTTTTTTGTGGAGAAGTGATGGCTGACAGGCACCAACATCCTTCCGTCATGCAAAAGGTAGCTGGACAACTCCATCTTGGTTCCAGCCATTCACTGGATGTTCAATATCGCTATGGAGGATTCCAAAGGCGCGTTCTGCATCAGAGGCATTTTGCGTCTGCAAGTTGCAATGCAGCACTACAGTATCCCATGACACAGGCGTACCAAGCAAACTATAATCTGTCATTGGTTGGTTCAAGGTCATCACCTGTGTGTGTCCGGGCTCCATCGGAGAAAGGCGTTTCTAGTTTTGTTATTGATTTTCTTATGGGTGGAGTTTCTGCTGCTGTGTCCAAAACTGCTGCTGCTCCTATTGAACGTGTGAAGCTCTTAATTCAAAACCAGGATGAGATGATTAGGGCTGGTCGGCTCTCTGAACCTTACAAGGGAATTGGTGATTGTTTTAGAAGAACAATCCGAGATGAGGGCATGATGTCATTGTGGAGAGGAAACACAGCTAATGTGATCCGTTATTTCCCCACTCAGGTTAGTAGTATCTTCATGGAAATAGCCCCATCTTCATTCTAATTTAGAGCTGTCTGCTCATTTATATTATCTGATCTTGTTTTCTTCTTTTTAATTTTCTTCAGGCCTTGAACTTTGCCTTCAAGGATTACTTTAAAAAGCTGTTCAACTTTAGGAAGGACCGCGATGGCTACTGGAAGTGGTTTGCTGGCAACTTGGCATCTGGTGGTGCAGCTGGTGCCTCTTCCCTTCTCTTTGTCTATTCCCTGGATTATGCCCGAACTCGTCTTGCTAATGATGCCAAAGCTGCAAAGAAGGGAGGAGAGAGGCAATTCAATGGCTTGGTTGATGTATATAGGAAGACTCTCAAGTCTGATGGTATTGCTGGCCTTTACCGTGGCTTCAACATTTCATGTGTTGGCATCATTGTGTACCGTGGTCTTTACTTCGGAATGTATGATTCCTTGAAGCCAGTGGTCCTTGTTGGAAAATTGCAGGTTAGTAGATTTTTTGGTGGCCATTTGGGCTAGAATTTCCTTTCAATTTTTTTGGCTTTTTGCATCCAATAATATTCAAACTATCTAGTGACAATAAGATCACTGCTGTAAGTGCTTTCTGAATGTTGACAGTAGGATCTAACTAAAGGATTTTTCTCAACTGCTTTTTTTTTTTTATGATAATATCAGGATAGCTTCTTTGCTAGCTTTGCTCTTGGTTGGGTTATTACCAACGGTGCTGGTCTTGCCTCCTACCCAATTGACACTGTCCGAAGAAGAATGATGATGACATCTGGTGAAGCTGTCAAGTACAAGAGCTCCCTCGATGCATTTTCTCAGATCCTTAAGAATGAGGGTGCCAAGTCTCTCTTTAAGGGTGCTGGTGCTAACATCCTACGTGCAGTTGCTGGTGCTGGTGTGCTAGCAGGCTATGATAAGCTCCAGATGATAGTTTTCGGAAAGAAATATGGCTCTGGCGGGGCATAATCATGCCAACTATCTTATCTTTTCAACACAGACGGTGATGAAAGTCATTTGCTATTCAATTCAGTTCCAGATTTTGCTGAACACATTTTTTTTCTCATTTGAATAACGTAGTTGAGGGGTTTCCCTCCTAGGCATTTGATCCTTTCCGAGGAAATTTTTTCCCCGTTTATGTTATTTAGTTGAGCTATTGCAATCTTACAATCACTGCCTTTTGAAATTATATTCCTTTACGATATTCCTCCCTTTTCCCCCTGGATTATTATATCCACTCTTGCCTACAGTAATAATGGTTTATAGTTGTGCTGTTAACGCTGGAAATTGTTAACCAGACTGCGCATCTTATATTTTTGGAAACTCAAAGTTTCATTTCCTTTTTTTTTTTCTTATCAATTCTCTCTCAGTAGTCTTTCAACGATGATGGTTCAGTTTTTTTTCTGTTACACCTACGAATTGTATAGACACACCTAAGATAATCTCGAACTCTTTCACCAGAGAATCATGCACCAATTGATTAGGTTAAATACTCTACTGTTGGATAACATCAGACTTAAAGCATAGGATATCTGTTTGACGGAACAATGCATCCGATGCATAAAAGCAATTCATTGAAAATTTTAGGCGCTAATTAAGCAGCAGCAGTCACTGTGTAAAGACTGTCGGCACGTGCTGCTGTTTCATTCATTGCGACTTTGGGAGGAGAGAAGAGATACATAGTTGTCTTTTTTCTTTTCTTTTTTTTTTCCCCAGAATTGTTACTTCAATGGGATCCCAAGTTGTCCTTTTCAAACGGTGCTTAGCATAAAAGATCTTTACCGCCTTTATTCAACTCATTATAGGCAACCGGCAAACCTCTGAACAGCTATAGGCAAAAATCTAATGAACCCTCTCTATGTTATCATCAAATCTCAAATCTCTACATTTCTTCATTTCCAAACCTCTCTTAAACCCTTCTCCCCTTTCGTCTTATTCTTTTCTTCACACACGTTCGCTTCCTCGTTTCAATGTAAAAAGGTCCCCCACCAGCTGTAACACACGTGCTTTGTTTCTCAGTAACCCAGTTCTCTCAATCCTAGAGCAATGCAAATCCTTGCCCCAAATGAAACAAATACAAGCCCAAATGACCAGCAAAGGCTTAATGTCGGATTGGTTCTTTTCCAGCCGCCTTATCGCCTTTTGCGCCTTATCTGAACACAAAAATCTTGATCATTGCATTAAAATTTTGTACAATTTGCAAAAGCCAAATGTTTTTTCGTGGAATATTACTATTAGAGGCTGTGCAGAGAGTGAAAACCCCAAAGAAGCCATTTTTGTATATAAGCAAATGCTTAGAAATAATGGCTGTATTAGGCCGGATAATTATACTTACCCTTCTTTGCTTAAAGTTTGCGCCTTTTTAATTTTGAAATATTTGGGTTTTGAAATTCTTGGTCATGTTTTGAAATTGGGTTTTGATGCAGACATGTACGTTCACAATGGGGTGATTCACTTTTTGGTTTCATCTGGGGAATTAGAGTTGGCATCTAAGGTGTTTGATGAAAGTTATGTGAGAGATTTGGTTTCTTGGAATTCTTTGATTAATGGCTATGTTAGGAGTGGGAGAGCGAAGGAGGCAATAGGGATTTATAGGAAAATGCAAGAGGAGGGAGTTAAGCCGGATGAGGTGACAATGATTGGGATAGTTTCTTCATGTGCACAGTTGGAAGATTTAAAACTTGGCAGAGATTTTCATAAGTATATTGAAGATCGTGGATTGAATTTGACAATTCCATTGTCTAATGCACTCATGGACATGTACGTTAAGTGTGGGAATCTTGAGAGAGCGCAAACGATATATGATAATATGGAGAAGAAAACTGTTGTTTCTCGTACTACAATGATCGTGGGCTATACCAGATTCGGGCTTTTGGATGCTGCTCGGAAGCTTCTTGATGAGATGCCTGAGAAGGATGTTGTACCATGGAATGCAATAATTGGGGGTTACGTTCAAGCGAAGCGTAGTAAGGAGGCTTTGGCTTTGTTTCATGAAATGCAGGATGGTGGTATAGATCCTGACGAGGTTACCATGGTTTATTGTTTATCTGCATGCTCACAACTTGGAGCCCTCGATGTTGGCATTTGGATTCATCATTACATTGAAAAACACAAACTTTATTTAAATGTTGTGTTGGGGACTGCTCTAGTTGACATGTATGCTAAGTGTGGGAACATCACAAAAGCTCTTCAGATTTTCCATGAAATGCCATCTAGAAATTCTTTGACTTGGACATCAATTATTGGAGGTTTGGCTCTTAATGGAAATGCACATCATGCCCTATCTTATTTCTCAGAGATGATTGAAGCTGGGTTGAAGCCAGATGAGGTAACCTTTCTTGGGGTTTTGTCAGCTTGTTGTCATGGTGGTTTGGTGGAAGAGGGTCGTAGATATTTTACCCAGATGACATCTAAGTTCGGTCTGTTCCCTCAGCTTAAGCACTATTCTTGCATGGTGGACCTTCTTGGTAGGGCTGGCCTTTTAGATGAAGCTGAAGAGCTTGTCAAGGGCATGGCAGTTGAGCCTGATGCTGTGGTGTGGGGAGCCTTGTTCTTTGCATGTCGAATGCATGGAAATTTTCTAATGGGAGAAAGAGCTGCTTTAAAACTTCTGGAACTGGACCCTCATGATAGTGGCATTTATGTATTGCTTGCCAATATGTATGGGGATGCAAATATGTGGGAGGAAGCAGGGAAGGTTAGGAAAATGATGAGAGAGAGAGGAGTAGAGAAGACCCCTGGTTGTAGCTCAATTGAGGTCAATGGCACTGTTTACGAGTTTATTGTTAGAGATAAATCTCACCCTGAATCTGAACAGATTTATGATTGCTTAATTCAGCTAACACGACAATTGGAGTTTGCTGAATTTACATATGGTATTCCTAAATATTACACCGACTTTCTCTTAGGCTTTGGAGCTTGACACCCGAAGGCCTAATTCTATGGAAATTTTTAAATGAAGGCTTTTCCATGCCAGAGGTAAATCAAATGTATTCTAATAATTAGTTGTTCCAATTGCTTTGTTTTTCAAGACTCGGTGGCAGAATGCTTCCCAAATTTTTTTCAAGACTGTAGAAGGTAATAGATTCAAGAAATTGCTCTCCTTATATAATGCTCTGTAGTGTCTAAAGTATCCGAGGCTTTGAATCTTACCTGGAGATTTAAATTGCACAGACATTGAGGATTTTATGCAGGTGCCAGAAATCCTTTTTATGGTAGTTTGGCATCCGTTGTGGTACTGCATTTTTTCTTTGATCTTCATTTGTCTTTAACTGTACAGAAAGCATTACTAGAGTTTGCATGCAGCAATGGGTGGAAGAGTCAATTGGTCGACTTCTGAAGCTGTTGCTGGATCTTACAAGGTTTGACTTTAGATTTTTGTTTTGTGCAGAACTGTAGGATTATCTTAACCATTCACACGATGGGAAAAATTTTGAGATTTTTATATGGACTAGTTACATTGGTGATGAGCATTGATAATATTTCTTGTCATCATTGTGCTTATGGGATTCATGTCACAGTATGCATATGAAATTTAATAGCAGATCATATGAAGTGAGCTCCATGAAATCAAATAACTTGGTTTCAGGAGTATCAGATGCCAGCAGAAAAGTAGAGAACCAGATCACATAGTAGTTGTGGTTCACTTAGGCTGAAATTTAGTGATTCTCTCTATTTACTATATAATTTTTCTCCTATCTATAGAACTTTGTATTCACAGTAGTCTCTTGTGTATTTTCACGATTCATAAAACAATTATTTTCCATCATTTCCTTTGCTGAAAGTTTACATTGTATCAGAACTATAAGGCTCTAGCCTTTTTTTTCCGACCTATTCCACCTCAGCAAATAAACCTTATGCCATCTATGACAAGCTCATCAAACTCGACAAACACAATTGAACTTCCATCCTCAATATTACTTCCTATCATAAATATGTTTTTGTTTGTCTAACTTGAAGGAACCAACTACTTGATCTAGAATGATCAAATAGAATCTACTCATTAGCTCTTGATCTTGTAGGATTTGTTGATCGCACCCTTCCAACATTATCAAAAACTTTTGAGTATTGAATCATCTGATTAAATCTGATCCTGCGTCTCTTCATTTTGCATGGTGACCTACTTAACATGCCACAACCACCAAGTTTTCTTAGCAGTACACAATCTGATTATGTTTGTGAGCTACACAAAGCAGTATTGATTATGTTTGCAAGCCATGCACAGCAATTTATCGACTTTGGTGAGCTATCCAAGCATGTATGGTTCCAACGCTTTTAGTAACTTTTTTACTTCAGAAGCCTTGCATTAAACGTTGTGTTCAATGTTTTTTTCTCCAGTCATCTTCGGGTAAATTAATATTATTGTGCGCATTTTTTAAATATTATTTTAACAGGAGATAGCTAGCAACTCTTATTAGAATTTATTGGGAAGCTTAGAACATCATTTAATTGTCATGATAGATCAGAAATTTATATTTTTTTGTAAGTATTGAAGCCTCATAGTCATCCTATAGTGTTTGTTTTAATACAAAACAAGTACACACATGATCTTTTGCAAGGCACTGGTTTGTTAGGATGTAAGCCTTGTTCAACTCGTCTCTACCGGATCGAAATGATCACTACATGAAGGTACACTAATTACTGATCCAAGTGACTTTCGTAGCATTGTAGGTTGTCTTCAGTATCTCACCAGGACACAACCTGACATTGTGTACTCTTTCAATCAAATATGCCAATTTATGCATGCTCCAACAATAACACATCTCCAAGCCGCTAAAGAAAAAGAATATTGAGATGTCTCAAAAGCACATAGGTTGTGAATCAGGTCTGGCTCCATATCTCAACTTTGTGCATTCACCGATGTGGATTAGGCTGGCTGTCCGAACCAAGGTAATTAGTATCGTAACAGTGGTCATATCACTTTTGTTCTGGTATAGGTATATATCGGAATTGTTGTGTCTATCGGAGTTTGAATATTTTTAATATATATATATATATGAAAAATATTTTCAAATATGAAATAAACGAGATTAAATAAATTTATATATTAAATATTCATCAATTATATATAATGTTTTAAAAAAACTTTATCAAATATAAGAAAATCAATATCAATTAAGTACTAAGGTTGAAAATTTTTAATAATTGTTAAATTTACGAATAATTATGTCTAATATTTATCAAAGTTATGAGTTAATTATGTATAATATTCATCAGATTTAAGATTAATATTGATTTAACTTTTTTTATAAGTTTATATTATGTATCGGTTAATACAGTTATTTTTGACCGATATTATCGAAATAGGTTGGTATTTATTGGTACGATCGGTACAGATCAAAATCAAAATCAAAATAAAATTAATTATCACCGGTATCATTATATATCAAAACTAGTATGTATCAACCGGTATCACATTAGTCCTAACACCTAACTCTGTGTCTACCTTGGCTCGTCTATCTTCTCATTGGATTCTTACCTTTGATATTCTCTCATTTTGTATCCGAACTTCTGCTCATACCATCCAAAGAACAGTATGCGTCGGCTATTTGATAGTGTGTATATATATATACACACACACACACACACACATATTATTTTTTAAAAAAATAAAAAATAATAAGTAAATATATAAATAGATATTAGATTCAGATATTTAAGTTCGTTATTTATATAAATAA
>JBBYHO010000002.1:275202-292671 GCA_038382025.1 Adansonia gregorii | reverse complement strand
TTATTATTATTATTATTATTATTATTATTATTATTCGAAAAGCCCTTAGCTTTAGAATTTTTCATATAAGCGCGTGCCGGCGTAGAGATTTTGAATACTTACAATAAAAATTAAGAAATATGCTAGCAAGATGACATTCAAAAAAAAAAATTAATTTTTATATCACTTATACTTGAATTTGATAGAAAATACAAATATTTCTTCAAATAGTATTGTAATTATCTTTAATCAATATATGTTTATAAAAAAAACCTAATCGGATTCTATAATTAAGGTGTATATATATATATATATATATATATATTTATATATTGATGTTTTTGAGAGAGAAAGAATCAACAGCTGCCTTGCAAATTGCAACTTGGATTTTACAAACTCCAACTTGAGGTAGAAAACAATGCAAGTTGATGTTAGTCTCGCCCATGTTTAATAATAGTTCTCCTCTAGTACTACTATATTCATAAATGTTGATTGCAAGGGACGAGGATTTGCTCGTGGATTGCAAGTGGGCAAGGAGGCTTTTAATGTTCCGCGTTGTTTACATAACAAAATGAAACAAAAGCCACCCATCTTGTTTCTTGCTCGCTGCTGATTTGACTGCTCAAGCATTCATCACATAAATAGGACGTTTCTTTTTATTAAGAGCGAGCTCCGTGTATTTTAATCTTCATTAAATTCATCAATTAATAGATGCCTGCATATTTCATAGCCCCATACAGATTTTAGGGTACGCTCTACTATCTTTAGAAGGAATCTTAATTTCTCTTGATTTATTATCTCGGAAAGGGTTAGGTTTCAGTTTTGATTTTTTTAAATATATTTATCATTATCTTTATCATTACTTAAACGGAAACGATTTTACCATTCTAGTTCACAATCTATATATATTCAACAGCCTTCAACCTCGCTTGATCTAAAGTTGCTTGTAATTGCCAACTTCTGATATCGGTCTTGGAAAATTGAAACACATAAATCAGAATTTGGTAAGCCTTAGAACGAACTTAATGCTGATCATTTATTTCTAACTTGCAAAGTTTAAATAATTTTTCAAGTTAACCATAACTATAATTTTCAGCCCCTTTGCCATATATAAATCTAGAATTAATTTTGGTGGGACCTATGTATAGCAAATTATTTACATGTCTATTACCCACAAGGGATTAGGCTAGTTGCTAAGGTGGAGAGTTCTCTTTACTTCTGATTAAGGTTAGAGCTTTGTAAGAGTACTTCAGAAAATTGTACCCTTAAAATTGCTCATAAAAAATTAGATCCAAACAAACACTTAAAATGCCACTAATCATATTTTATATATATATATATAATTACATGTCGATTTGCACTACCATCATCGTTTAGTTGATCCCTAAATAATCATAGGTATTCCTAGAAGACAATGAATTTCTACTGTGTTATTTTTTACTAAATCTTTCTACAACTAAAACTCAATTATGCCAATCAGGTTTTGACTTACTGGTAAGACAAAAGTACAAGTCTCAAAATCAAACATATGTAGTTTGATTCAACTTTACTTCAGATTTTTTTTTTTGGTTATTTTACATTAATGCAATACGTAATTATAATTATAGCTTATCTTATACTTGTAATTTAGTAAAAAAAATAATTTGATTTTATAATTCCCTATAATTTTAATTTAATTCAGCTTGATCACATGGTTCGTGATTTTTGAGTTTATAGATTCCTTCAAGGAGTAATCAAGGAAACAAAAGATATATATATATATATATATATCTTAAGCTGATTTTAATTTGAACAAAGCTTATCTTTCTTTCTTTTTTTTTTTAAATGTTAGAGATCAAATTCTTTCTATACATATATATATAATCTTTTTTTTAAGGGAAACAAAAGAAAAAAAAAAAAAGGAAAGTTGATCTTGTACTTGATATTGAACTGGAGCTTGTGGGAACACTGGGGTGGTGACCAGTGAGCATCTAAAAGTTGGGCCCAAAATGAGAACAGTGGAAGCAAATTTATATAATCAACAAATATGCATATGGGGCCTTCAAAGGCACATATAGGAGAAGTTTGGGGTGGGGTAATTTTAGAAAATACCCTCCAATCTTAGTCCATTGAATCGATTACTACCCCATTGAAATCAAGTTCAATAGATTTGTTGAACAGTAGTTCAAGGACCATCCTTATGGAATTCGTCAGGGACAGAGACGGGAAACTCTTTGAGATAACTATGGCATGTTGAAGCAAAAATATTTGCGTAGATGTGGTATAATTACCTAAGAAGTAATACCTTAATTATGATATTTCAATCTTAAAAAAAAAATTCAATTCAATCACCATATTTCCTTCTGAACAAGCTCTAGTATCTTACAAAAGCTCCAGCTGTTTCAATTTTTTTCACCCTGTTCACCCATTCTGTTGATCGTGTGCTTGGCAATGACCAAAAACATTTAGAAATTGAAGAAGATTTGATAAGTAATTCCTGATTGAAAACTAATGAGATTCAATTAGGATAGAATAGCTTGGCAAAGAGAAGCTCATTCCAAGTATCTTGAAGTCCGGGCAAACACCAGTGTATGCAATCAGCATAGCTAACTGGGTTGGCTAGCTGCTCCGGCGTCAAACGATTCCATTGCTTCTTGTAAATTGATGTGTGCGCGTCTTTGCGGTAATTTGAGAGTTGAGTGATGTTAAGAAATATGATTGGAAACTTGGATTTGCTGAATACTTCCCAAATCACCTCCATTATGCTTTTTCTGGCATCAGAACCCCAGTAATTTGGATCTTCGATCAAACTTGTTTGATTGTAACAGTTCTTGCCTGGTTCACCTCCCCACTCAATGCTCCTGCATGCCAAAGTAGAGTATTAGTAAAAAAAAAAAAAAACTATAACTAGAACTCACAAAACTGCCAAATTCGAAAAAGTTACTCATCTCCCCCAAATCTGAATCCAATTTAATAAATAAAAGTTACCAATCCAAGTTGACTGCTCCATTGACACCTATCACATACTGAAATTCTATAATGAAAGAGACGCATGCATAGACAGCTTAAGTTGTACTTACTTTGTATGAGTAGGGGACATGCTCGCGAAAAAAACCCTTGTCTTCCTGCGATCCAAATTTGTCGTCACCCATCTCAACAAGCTTTTCATTGACATACGATAGGCATCCTCAGTTTTCACCTGCATTATTTGTTTCTTGTCATCCTCAAAGGACCCTTTCCTGTCAAAAACAAAATACATTTAATTTATTAAGCCCCAAGACCTGCCTCTTGAACCAATCAATCAAAGAGCTGATCATCAAAGTATACATGCAGAGAGAATGAGACATACAAGATCTTCATATCCTGCCCAGTGATCCACCACAGATAAGTATTGAAAACCAAAATATCAGCCCCCTTCCAATGCTTGCCATGCTTATTGATCGAACCTTTCCTGACAATCCTATCAGATATCCTGTGAACTATAGCATTATCCGAGTTGGACTCTAGAAGAAATGGAGCCCAGTAGAATTCAATGGTGGCATTGTAATCCTAGACAAGAAAAGAGAAATATTCATTAAACCTGCAAATATATAATGTCATGTTAAGAAATCGGAGGAAATTTAAACATAAATAAATTTGATTATATATATATATATATAATTACCTTGGCTCGGAACACGGTGAGGGCATCATTATTATAGGTTTTCATGGATTTTCCATGTTCAGGTATGAGACGGTGGAGAAGGCAGATCATTGATACATATTGACCACGGTTCAACGAGTCGCCCACAAACATCATTCTCTTCCCTCTTAAGCTCTCCAGCATCAAAGTCGCATTGAAACTGTTAATGCATGTGAAAATCTGCTATTGTAATTAAAATCTATATATAACTAATTGCATAATAAATAAATAAATAAATAAATAAATTCTACTTTAATTCCCAAAGAAAGAAAACATATGATGATTAATTATTTATAAATGTATACATTCCTCGTCAAATTTGAGTTATTAGACTTTATTGATAAGAATGAAAGTGAAGAAATTCCACATACAAATGAATTATTGAGGGATCTAAGGTACCCTACTAAATTATTAATCAATCCAGAACTAATAATTAATCTTCATCACCTAAACATTTCAAATAAATAGTACTAATAAAAATAGAAAAATTAATGAAAATAGAAAACGCAACATTTTATGAATCAAATTGGTCATCCTTCAAGTAACAAGGAATTTGGAACCAAATTACTTCAAAAATTACAATTAATCTAACATCTTCTGTTTATTAAATTAAATCATCAATTCCTCAATTATGCCATTCCAGAATAAAATTTCAAGCACTTGACAGAAGCGACCGATATATACAATTGAACGTACTCCCAACTCAATAGCCGATTAACCCCCCGCCCCGTGGCAGAATGATGAGATGACTGCGCCACATCAACTGACACGTTGAAAGAAAGAAAAAAGGGTCCCACCTCCATAATATTTCACACTAACCAACACCGACAATTTGCTTATTCCTGTGGACAAGGATACATTTCGTTTTGGCACGTGTACAACCATGCATCGTGGACCGCCGACCCCAGGCCGGATTTCACCGGCCCGAGACTTACACCCCACCAAAACGTTGTCTAGATTACAGCTCTAAGATACCGGGTCAAGTCAAGCCAACCAACGAACGGACAAACAACATTACTATTTCTAATAATATTTTAATTTTTTTCATAGAGGGTTAAAACGATTAATTACAAAATAAAAACCTTCAAATATAATTAAAAACAAGTGTTGAAGTCTGTTTTTTTAAAACTAATTTAACTATTGATGTAAATGCTCAATGCTATAATTATGTGAGATATAAACATTACAAATTTAGAATTTGTTACCAAAGCTCACATGTTTTTTTACCTCAAGACAAAAGATGAATTGGCAATTACTAAAGCTTCAAAACGTAAGGGGAAAAAAAAGGACAACAAGACAAAGTTGGTGTATGATTTTGACATTTTTCTCTAGTGGAAAAAGCAATGAGAAAAATAAAACTAAAATGCATGAAGAAAATGAAAAACATGAATAAGAAGAATCAAAGGCTTTAGAATTATCAAAAAAAGAATATTAAAATGAAAAAAAAAAAAAGAAAATGAAAATGAAAGGTTTTGTTATGCCTGGGAAGATCACAGCCATGGGGTTGCCATCTCCATTTCTGATACTCTTTGTCAGGTCTACCATGTTCTTGGCACGTCAACTGCGGCTGGATGTACGGACACTCCGATTCTTCGTAGTGAGGCCGAGTTAACTCATCCCTAACCCACTTCCCACTGAATATGTTACATCCTTCTTCAGTCTTCCCTACAGCGAACGGCAACTTATCTCTTTTCTTCACTAACCCCAAATCTAAACCCCCCAAAAACTCAGTCAAACGCAACCAAAAAAAAAAAAGAAATAATCTCCTTCACCAAAATAGAGAGCTTGACTTGACTTGAATGACCGGGTTAAGTTAACTCACCTGGTCTCGACATAACTCGGGCGGAGATTGGTTCAAGCTGTCCAAATATGCGCATGAAATATTCTCCATAGAGGATAGCAACGAAAACAACGAAAGCTAACAAAGTGAAGAGATAAGGAGAGAGACGAGCTTTTCTAAGAACAGCAGGGGAAGAAGAAGGAAGTGGAGGCTTCATTTTTCTTTTCTGTTCTTTTTTCCAAGCGAGAAACTTTTTAACTTTCCCCTTCTGATCTGTATGGGACTTTGAAATATCTTCAAGGGTTAATTAGGAGTTCAGAATTAATGTTGAAATTGGATTCCTGAATAATACATAGGAAACTAGGTAACTGCATAGGGTTGAATACTTTGATTTGATGGCATGTGAAATTACAATTATAAAATAAAATAAAATAAAACTTAATTAAGTATGAAAATATGATTGCTTGCACGTGGTTCACCAGGTCATCTCTTACCGTTTGATGCTGAATTTTTTGGGCTTTTCTTTATTTTTATTTTATTTTATTTTTTTGGTTTTGTTTTACTATAAGTGAATAAATAATTAATCATCTAATTATTAACATTAATCAAAAGGTAATTAGGTGAGGTGGTCCAATTTCCATGATCAAGAGACTTTAGAGCTACAATTTACACCAAAACCATGTAAAAAAAAACTTGTTTGTCATTGCTTCGACTCGTTTGACATAGCTTCTTCTAATTTGATTTAGCAGAATAAAAACTTATAATTATTAATTGTTTTTTCTTCACATTATAATGCATATTAAAATAAACTGATTTTACACAATTTTTCATATGATTATTCCTATATTAATCCAAAACCATACCCATTTTTTTAATAAAATTTATTTGTAGTACTAACATAAATTTAGTGATATATACACTAATGAAGATCCATGATTTGACTTAACTTTCAATTAAACTACTAAGATTTTAATTCACTCTTTATTCATCCTAATTATTGGGGGAAAAAATAGAAATTTTGCGTATCTTCATTCCATTAATTACTTGTAAGAATGACAATTATCAACAATTTAGCTTTCATCTTTCTTTAACAGGCATGTTACTTCTTAACCCTTCACTCAGCACAACTAAGTAGTAATATACTAAATATTTTCATTTCATTTTCAACTAAGATGCATATATTTTACATTAAAAAAATTACTTTTTTCCCCCTAAAACACTATTAAGAGTGATTAAGACTAGCAGTGGGTACTGAAGGATTGCAATGGAAGGTTCAAGTAGGATTGCTTTCTTTAAGAGATTAGGTGAGGATTAGGTGGCATTTCAAACTTCTATCTCGTTGATTTAGATGCTTCCCCCCCCCCCCTAAGAGCTGTTAAGTACTTGGTTAAAATGATTGACAAAGGATTTTCGGTTCGAAGAATAAAATTTGAATCCTCTCTCTCCAAATTTATAAAAAACATAAAATAAAAATTGTTACCTTAGTTTTCAAGTTTTGGTAGTGATCTTTTAACCCACTTTTTATTGGGAATATTATTTAGTAGGATTAATTTTTCAGCTTTTTGAATTATTACATGATCTAATTTTAGTTTTTTATTTCAATATAAAATAGAGTGCTTGCAAACTATTTCGATTTAATTTCAAAAAATTTAAATGTTATTTAATTATTTTTAAATTAAATTTAAGTAATTTAAATAATCAAATCAAACTCAAACATAAGTTCAAATCATAATTTAAACTTAAATTTTGTTTACGGTTTAAACTTGATTTGGCTCAATTGCATGCCTAAGCAGGAATATGAAATCCTGAAATATATATATATATATATATGATAGTATTTCTTTTTTTTAAGGAGCTTTAATCTTTCTGTAACTAAATTTAAAATCTGAATGATTACTACAAAGGATGCCATGGTCAAAACTATAAAAATAACCTTACTTCTGAAGGACCACTTGAAATTTCCAAAGCAAAAGTTTTCGGTTTAATTTTTAGAAAGCCCCCTCAATATTAATCTGCATATTTATGGTATTGTATGGGCAGGTTGGTGGGTATATGTTGAAAACATTTATAATTCCTAACTAATACCTAAAATTAAAAAAAAAAAAAAAAAAGTCTTACCCGAAGCCATAGGATATCCTATGAACCAATGAATTTGCAGAGATTTTAAGCTAAATCATGTAATTTCAAACTTGCAAAAACACATACTGAAGGGCACTCGCTTTCTCAATTTCAAATGCTTCTTTGCAAAAAAAAAAGGTGTATAGCAGTCGAGATTTAACAAATTTTGAGGCATCCCCAGTCCCCACCACTAATATCCGGTAACCTTCTCAATTGTATGCATATGGTTGATTTCATTTTACTTTGTGATAAGTATTTGCAGCTGAAAGTTATGGTATCCAACTATTTTTGCCATAAATGGAGAAAGAGTTTTTTTTTATTAAAAAAAAAAAAAAACAAGCCCTGAACCAAGAACATGCAACCCAGAGACCTCTAGAGGTACAAGTTTTTTCGATTTTTTTTTTTTTCATATATTCATTCTTGAGTTAGAACTTTTGTTTTTTGTGGAAAATATTCTATGACCAATATATATGCTTAATCCTCTGAAAATATGTAGAACTCGATCACAAATATGTTTCCTTCTCGAACATCAATATTCAACCACTCTGGTTTGATTTTAGCCTGTAAACCGAGTTCTTTAGCAAATTTCAGGCCCCAATTTTCGATTGTCTAATAGTTTTTGCTACTTAAAGTTCATTATCTCTGTCTTCTCTTGCATTTCACAGTTCATATTGTTGTTTGCTGATTATTTGCTGCTACTTTTGACATCTTAGTGCTAGGTTTTGAGTTCTTCATACAAGAAAATGGAGGGGAAAAAACAAAGCAAAGCTCAAATAAATAAGAATGTCATCTACAGGCAAACTTGACCAGCTTCTGCATTAAGAATCCAGTCAGTAAAATACCAATCTTGGAAAAATACTACATCCTTTTTAGCATGCCGAAATTACACTTCAGGGAGTATATAATATCGGACGATAAAAAAGAATTTGAACTTCCAATCTCTTTTCTGAAAGTAAAGTTGAAAATTTTTCTAATTAAAATATTCCTTCTTTTTTTTTTTTTGTATATGTTTGTCGCCTTTTCCCTTTTGTAAGTACTTGAATTGAAAAAAAGATTAGGACGTAGGTTTTACAAAGAGGGGATGATTTTCAGATTTCAATTTCATGAATAAAAGATTATAGTCAAGGATAAAATAGCTTGGCGAATAGAAGCTCATTCCAGGTATCTTGAAGGCCTGGCAAACACCAGTGCACGCAATCGGCATAGCTAACCGGATTTGCAAGCTGCTCTGAAGTCAATGGACTCCATTGCTTCTTGTAAATCGCGGTGTGGGCATCCTTGCGATAACTTGAGAGTTGAGTGATGTTGAGGAATGTAATGGGGTTCTTTGATTTACTAAGTTCTTCTCTAATCACCCGCATAATGCTTTTGCTTTCTGATCCCTCGTAATTAGGATCTTCAATCAGAGTTGTTTCATTGTAACAGTTGCCACCAGGTTCACCTCCCCACTCGGTGCTCCTACCAAATATCAAAATCTCAAATCAGACTGGTTTCCATTTTTTACCGGGACATGTTTGAGCTTCATTCTTTTGTTTGCATTCATTAGGATCAGAATATAGTGAATACTGTATCAGCTCGTTCAGATCAGATGATAAACTTAATCACCCGAGATTTTTACTCACTTTATATGCAACGGTGACATACTAGTGAAGAAGACCCTTGTGGTGTTCTGATCCATATTTTTCCTCACCCATTTCAACATGCTTTTCATTGCCACACGATAAGCTTCTTCAGTTGTCAGCTCCTCTATTTCCTTCTTTTCATCATCAAATGACCCTTTCCTGTCAAAACATAAGCCAATTATCCCATATGTCAGCCCATAAGACCTTTTTCATTTTTAAAACCAGAGCTAATAATGCATACTATGTTATCAGGAACCAGATTAGGCATAGGATATGAGTATGTATGTGACATTGAGTATATTCAATTTTCTCTTAAGTTTTTTATATATTTGAATATCATATTCTTATACCCATATCCTATAGGTGTTATACACAAGTATTTGATATAAGTATATTAAGAAAAATGGAACAGTCTGGGTAACATGATTGTATGTATACTAACAAAAGAGGCTAAAGCTGATGAATGAATCCAGGGAAAAGAAAAGAAAAGAAAAGAAAAGAAGACGTTACAAGAACTTCATCTTCCGGCCGGTCATCCACCATAGGTAGGTGTTGAAAACCAACACATGAACACCTTTCCAATTTTTGCCATGCTTATTGATGGAACCTTTCCTAACCATCCTATCAGCTACCCTATGCACAATAGCATTATCCGAATTGGATTCTAGAAGAAATGGAGCCCAGTTGAATTCAATGGTGGCATTATAATCCTAAAAAGAAAACAAAAAAAAGATGTATGTTAGTATTGAATTCAGAGGGTGAAATATTCAAATACAATAGTTAAACAGAGATTTTGGAACTTCTAATTGCCTTTGCCCTGAAGACCATTAATGATTGATCCATGGAGGTTTCTAAGGATTTGGCATTTTGAGGGAGAATTCTATGGAGAAGGCAGACCATTGAAACATACTGACCCCGGTTCAAGGAGTCACCTACAAACATCATTCTTTTCCCTCTTAAGGACTCTAGCATCAGTGTGGCATTAAACCTGCAACAATAAATATTAGGAAAAAAAATCATCTCTACTATATCAACCTAAAATTAAATAGATTTAACATAAAGTTGATTCAATTTTGAGGGGTTTATGCTCCAAAAAACTTTGAAGGGTTTTACTTTATAACTAATTGAAAATTTGAAAATTGCTTTCTCAAGATGTTATTGCACGCAAATCATTAAAAACCAAAGGGTTTTAAATCAAAGAATGCAATCTATACATATATATATATATTTAGATCAGAAAAAATTAGAAAAAAAAAGACATAATAATAATAATAATAATAATATAGGTAGACCAGATGCGGGAAATGAATTATACTCAAAAAAATCATAACATGCGAGCAACTATTCCAATAAAACTGTACTAGGCGGAAAGAAAATAAAACATCTATCAATTTTTTTTACATTGTAAATACGACATAAAAAATAATAAAACTATAATAATATTTGAAAAATAATATGAATATGATATAAATATTTGAATATGTCATATTTTATATAACACTAATTATTATCACATTAAATATATAATATTTTAAATATTATTATTATATAAAACTAATACATATATGATACAGATACATGAAATGGATTGTCATGTGTATATGGTAAATTTTGTCTTTGTGAAAGATCTTCAAAAGCCTTATCTTGTTTAGCAACTTGAAAGTTGTACTTCGATGGAAGGCATACAAATGCAATGCATTAGCATTATGTCTGCTTTGCTGAAGCCTTGAGAAAAACAAAGGCAGTTGGCCAATTACGAGAGTCTATGCATATATATGTTAAAAAAGATAAAGAAAGAAAAAGGTCTCTGAGTATTCACCGGGGAAGATCACATCCACGAGGTTGCCATCTCCATTTCTGATACTCACTATCGGGCCTTCCATGTTCCTGGCAGGTTAACTGCGGCTGAATGTAAGGACACTCAGATTCCTCATACAGCGGCCTGTTCAACTCGTCCCTCACCCATCTCCCTCTGAATATATCACATCCTTCTTCGTTGCTCCCTATTGCAAATGACAGCTTCTTCTCTAACCCACCCCAAAACAAAACCATTAATAATATCTATATCAGTCACACCTTCAAACCTACCATTTTTTTAAAAAAAGAAAAAAAGAAAAAGGGTAATCCGACTGAGTTAGCTAATTAATAACTGAGCTCACCTGCAGTTTCAGTGATCGGTTTGGATGGGACAAGCTGCTTTTGGACGAAGATGCCGAGGAAGTCCTCCGAATACAGTATGACGACGAAGACAATGGAAGGTAATAAGGTGTACAAGTAAGGTGAGAGACGTGCCTTTCTAAGAACAGTAAAAGAGGGAGATGCCGATGGGAGAGGAGGCTTCATTTCTTTGCTTTTTGTAGTGGCAATTCTACTTTGCTAACATGAAAAATGGTGTTTAAAGGGACTTTGAAATGTTACAAAATATTGGATCGTTTTGCAATGAAGAAACATATATAGCAACTGTATCATTTTTTGGTGGTTGAACCTTGGAGTTTTCAATCTTTCTTATATGATTAATTACTAGGGTTGATGTTAGAAAAACTAATCACTACAATGCCAAGGTCAATTCTTTACTGTTTTTTTTAGCTATAGAATCTTTTATGCCCACAATAAAGTTAGTTAGTATGTCAATTTGTTTTATATATAAATAATATAGGTAAGTTCTAACATATCCAATTTGATTTTGTAAGAATTATTGCATAATTTTAACTTAATTTAATTTAACTAAAATATATTTATTTTTATATAAAATTAAAAATTCATGATTATAATTAAGTAATGTAAAAATATAAAAAATTTTATGATATTTTTTATATAATCAAATCCGTGAAATCAAAATTAAACTTTATATAGTTAGTTAGAAATAAATTTATTAATTAATAAAGCTAGCATATGTTGAATATGATTTATTAAAAATTGAATCATAACCAACTGAAAATAATTAGGGATATGCATTTGCCTATTAGGACAAACTTGGTCTATATATTATTTGATATTCTTTTGGAAGATTACTAATTTTCCAATCCGATGGTCAGAAATATTCCAAGAGTGATGGATCAACTAAAAGCTTTTCATACTATTCTAATTAATGATTAATGATTAATGATGATATTAGTTGTATATGGATTTTTAATTATTTTCTTCGTTTGGTTGTCGTTTTATCCAACTTCTTGAATCAGCACCTTCCAGCATAATTTATTATAGTATAATAATGTTAGGTGATTCTTTTTTCTAAAAGAACAATGACCTGTCAGTCTTGATTCTCCCTCCTCATATATGTATAAATATTCTACGGTTGTTATATATAATAGATAAAATCATAATATTTAAAAAAAAAATAATTAAAATATAATATAAAACATAATAAGATATTAAAAAAATAATAGGAATATGATAGGAATATGTAAATATTAAAATTTATAAAATATAAATTATTAATATATTAAAATTAATATAAAATATGTGATATCTTAATTGTTACCAAAAAAATAAAATGACATGAATATAAATGTATAATATAAATACATGAATTATCATATTAAAATTATATAAATATATATTTTAGAAAAAAATTTGCTAATTTAACATCAATGTTGTTCTCTGTAACAATGCCACCACCAAACTACAAACAAAGATTACAATTAGGCTGTCAAGGCTTTTAATTGTTTATTATTATTTTCTTTAATTCTAATCAGGAGTTTGTTTTGCTCTTGGAAGTTTGCGGAAGAAGTGGACTTCCTCAATAAGTTCAGCCGGAGTTATAGGCCCATGATGGTTTAGGCATAAAACCCATACAACGTCTTAAGTCTCTACTCTAATCCAAATTAAAAGAACCCATCAAACCTTGTGTCATTCAAGGACCAAGCATTTAAAATAAACCACACAATCCAACTTGGACCAACACTTTGTCCAATCTCTTAGCTGCCTGCTAAAAGAGAACAGCAATTAATATATTTGTGGGTTTTTTTTGTCATGATTATTTTTAGAATGTTATCTATTATATATTATATAAATTTTTCTATAACAATAATAATAATAATGATTTATGTTCTGTCAATTTTAACATTCATATATTTATATTATATTCGTATTTTTTTTTTCATACCAAGCCGTCTACTGTTAAACTCCATTTGGTTTTGGTCGAGCAACGACAAACCGAAAAAAATATACAAAAATAAATAGTCAAAACTATGGAAGATTCATCTTCACATCATAAGGAAAACTTAAAGAAAGTCCTGACCAAATTCTCTTTGGAAGAATTCAATCCGTAAAACATGAACTATGAACCTGCTGAAGTAGTAGAGCTATGATTTTATGGCAAAGTGTCTTTGCCATAAAATCATTATTATTATTATTATTACTATCAAAGATGATTACAGTAATGCACTGAAAATAGCCTAAGAAACAACTACAAGAATGTCATAAGGGAATGAAGATTCTACTTTCAATTAGGTGTTCTTGCGTAACTATCACTTCGATGAAATAATCAAGTGAAAACAGAAAGATGAAGTAAAAGAACAAGAGGCGAAGAAAGGCGATGTCATGTCGTACATTGGAAAACCACTCCCCTACACAATCAGTTGCAGTTTTGCACTTACTTGGTGAAGGTTCATAAACGAGCTATCTCAAAACTGGTTTACTCACTAATACGGAATAAAACTGCATCTGCTCAAAAATTGACTGGAGAATAGGAGCTTCCATGACTGGCTGAGGGTCCTCTAAACTTCCGCACTAAAGACGAGAAAAAACTCTGCGCGAATGATAACATATGTGATTGTAATATTAGCAGCAGGTTTTGCATCATTTTATTACCTGTGTGGAAGAAACTGGCTGAATATACCCACTAACAAGAGGTACCTGTGTTCTATGTGGTAACCTGGCCCAGAAATCCAAGTTTGGAATTGCCTGAAGAAAGCAGAGCAAGGACGCAACAAAATTAGGAGAATGGTCAATGGTCCAGGGCAAGTCAAAGCCCCAACTTTCACACACACACACACAAAAAAGGCAAAATATGAAGAAAGGCATTAAAATTGCCAATCATGTATTCTAGCAGCAAGCAGATAACTTCACAGGAAAAAACAAAAAAAAAAAAAAAAAAAACTTACTTCTATACCACGAATTCCAAGGAAAAAAAATCGATAAACTGTACCACCAAGCAGATAGGCTCCAAAGAAGCATACAGTTCTAGAGACAAAAAACCAGTTAGATACTCCTTCAAAACTACTACTTTTATTAATTCTTCTTATTATTATTGCTGTTGTTGTTGTTGTTGAAGTAAAACACTTACATGATCAGTAAGGTACCGAACCAGCCAAATCCACTCCCATGAATAGATATGATCGTTGCACAACCAGAAGGATGGCTCAGCCTTGTGGCCTGTCAAAATTAAGGAAACAAACTTGAAACACCAGAGATGACAACTATCCCACTTGTCAATGTAAGGAAAAAGAAAAGTTATCAACATCATAGATATTGTGCTTTATATTGAAAGCCTTTCAAACACAGAATTTTGCCCTCTGATAAGTAATCCTGAACTCAAGAAAAAGTAAGCATCATCATTATTCCCCAAATCCACTGTATCCCTTCTGTCTATAAACATTATAAACGTGGCAGAGCACCCCTAATTCTGCCTCACCATACTACAAAATGTTTTTGTTTGCCCAGGCTGATTAATTAAAAACAACTTAATTAAACTGAACCTCAATTATACCTAAGCTACTTGAGTTTAAACACAAATAACCTTACAATAACTAGGATAAAAGGAGCCTGGTGTTCCCATCCCGATCTCAAATGACAACATTGAGACAGTCAATCAGTTGGATGGATGAAAGCCACTTTATCTGCAAAAGCTAGAATCCTCATAACCCCATGCTGCTCTAACTTGTCATTTTTCCTAAAGTATGTGTTTCCAACCCCCGTGTCTAAAACATATTCGGACTTGGGTACGGGGATATGATCCTCCAAATACATGAAAAAATTTGGAAAAAACTGAACATATCCATGTCCAATACATACCCCTATCGAACGCTTACATCTGAGTCCGAGAAACATGGCAACAAACTATATAGCACAAGCTAGAATCCTCAGCTCAAACATAAAGCTACAAACCAAAGCTCAAATATAAAGCTAGAACCCTCAGCCTCATCTCAAACATCAGAAAATCCACTGGAACAACCTCGCTCTTTCTTTCCTCTCTTTCCCCCTCTATTTCTTGAGTTGCGGTCAGTTGATGCTGGGAGAAAGTAACCAATTCCATGCTATGCCCATAAAATTTATAAATCCACCTTCAAACTACACGGAAATCAAAGAAAATGGGGAACAGCCAGTAGAGTAGTAACATTTGCAAAAAAGAATTCAAAATGACTTTAGCTATTGAAGATAAATATATCACAAAACTGCGATTCTTGGACATCATGCGATGCATATGCATGTATATCCAAGCATAAGCATATCCACTAAAAAAACAAGATGTTTGGTAAAAAATTTTCAAGTATACGCAATATTAGAAACTAAGTTTCCAAGACACTTACATAATTACAAGTCCCCAGTTTCTCCATTGAATCTGGCCCCTGTTATGCAGAATGGTAAATTAGGTATATGCATAATACAGGTATTTGCGACTTCAGGGAATTTTTATTCAATCAAATTTAGCATAAACATTGTGGTAAATGCTCTTACTTGAGCTCCGGTTGAATCACAAAGGATTGTGACAGAGAGTGAGCAATTTTTCCTTTTTCCGCTGCTAGACATTGTAACAATGACACCTTTGTAAGGGTTCTGCTCATCTGTCATGTATAAGGAAGTAGAACCATCAATATTACCAAATTGCATTCGAAGAAGCATGAAATAGACTTTCTTCTCATAGTACAGCACCATGGAAAGAGAAAGCGTTCAAACCCACAAAGGGAAAGTGCCACTAAAAGCTATTTTTGTTAAATGTGGACCATCTTCGGCTAACACAACAAGAGTCGCCACATTGAGTGCTAAGTTAGAGTGTTACTCTTATTTAGTAAGGTCTAGGTGACACTAGAAAGACACCTAAACATAAAAGGTAAATTTTACTTACCAATGATGGTAACATTTGCACTGGAAACCTGTCCAATAGTAGTGCATACAGGATAACCTGCATAAACCACAGATAATTAGAATTCGATAGAGGAAGAAGCAAGGCAAAAAATCTTTGGTATCCTACATGTATATGATGGTCTGCACAATGTCGCCAATAATGTGTATTATAAGTTAATAACCACTTCCGTTATAGAGGAAAAGTTGTACTTCAAAATTTCAAGCAACGCAAATGTTAAGTAGCAATGAACTCCAAAGATAAAGAGATTCTTATTTTTGTTTTCCTAACATGGCAGATACTGTATTGATTGTCGCAAGGTTTCCTCCTTTTGGATAATAATACACTTACTTATCCAAAAAAAAAGGGAAGACAATCACACATATTTTCAACACCTTTTTTTGGCCAGATTCTGATATGCTATAATATAGAAAAGATAACCAGGCAATAGGGAGGAATGCCAAATCACATGCCTTGGAAAGAAAATTGAACAATAAATAAGAATAGCTTTGTCAAGAAAACTCAGTAATAGATATGCAATTTATATTCGATAATAATGATTGAATAATTAATTGTCAATGAACAGTAAATTATGATGTAAAAAATTTATCCTATCCAATGATAGCACTCAGTTATAACTAGTAAACAATGGAACTACCAACTAAATGCATGAATATCAGCAAAATTGTTTACCTCCAGCATTTTTAGCAACTAGTGCACTACATTCCATTCCACAGTGTGATGGGCCTCCACAGTCCTAAAGTATCACAAGACAATCAAAAAAAAGAAGAGAAAAAGCTCGTCAATAATGACCTGCAACATTATTCTGGATCCTTTCATGGTCAACAGGTAAACAATAAAATTCAGATAAAATTAAAGAAGCAATTACCGAGCACTTAGCACATCTAGGTGGATCATGGTTAAAAAGCATTCCACCACAAAGCTGCTCCATTGAGTCAATGGAAAGAAAGCCGATAAGACAATAAGCTAAATTTATATTGTAAGACATTTTCTACTTGCTTGTAAAAGACCCTCGAAAACAGATCAATAACAACTTACAGTTTCTGCTCAATGGTTACGGGTATTCTAACTAAAACCAAAAATTTCTTGGGAGGACACAACCAAAGAGAATTTAAAAGCACAATTCAGTAGTTTAACCACATCAGAATCCACATAAAAAGTTCGTACTTCAAAAGAAAACCTAAAGAAAACATTGTTACTTAAACAAAGTAAAAAAGTGTGACCT
>JBBYHO010000002.1:250526-267316 GCA_038382025.1 Adansonia gregorii | reverse complement strand
AATATGAATTATTTACATATCAAAATTTATATAAATATAAAATATTTTAAGCACAATTAAGATATAATAAAATATATAAATATGATATGTATATTCAAATTCTAACAAATTAACAATATATATATATATGAATATGGGTAATAATAAATATGCATTTTAGTCTTATTAGACTCGACAATTTGTATATTCATATTTATTTGTATATTTTATCATATTATAATCGTGTTTAAAATTTTTTACATTTATATCAATTTTAATACATTTATAATTCATATTAAATAAATTTTAAAAATAAATTTATATCATATTTTTAATTTTTTACATATTATATTTATATAATTATATCAAATATAATTAAATTTAGTCTTATCGTCAATCATATTACTGACATCCATCGACCGATACACCTAATGTAGACAAACGGATGTCCAAATTTGTCTGAGGTACAGGCTTGAGCGAGAACCAAGGCTAAGATCCAAAACTGAATTGGTTTTGGACTGAAAGAAGTAACCCAAGGTTTCAGCCCAGAAATCAAGCCTTGAATTTGCCTAAGATTGAGCCCAGCAACCAAAAAAAAACAGCACAATTCACGAGAACCAATCGAAATTGAGCAGCATCAGCAATAGATGAGGTTTTTAGACCCCCTTTTAGGACAAAATTCCCACGAACCAGACACGTTCATACATGATTGACAGTTATATTTCCCAACCCCCCCTTCACTTTCAGCCCTTGCTCCCGAGGGAAAGAATCCTCAGCATATGCTTCCAGCATCTGTTCTTATCCTCCTGTCTTTTCCTCTGTTTCCCTCTCTTTCCATTTCTCCTCCACTGTTATATTTCCCTTTTCCTTTCCTTTCTTTTCATTGCCTTCCATTGTAATCAATGGCCAGCAGCACGAGAACTTCTTCCCTTCTTCTTAATCATCATAAAACAAACCATTTTATTTTCTCTTTAAACTCCAAAAAACCTTGCCTTTTCCATCCTTTTCCCCCTCTTTCCTCTCTATCTTTCTCTTTATCTGTCTCCTCTTCTCCATCATCTTCCAGCAGTATCACACGCGTCACCACAGCGCCTTTAGAGTACGCGCCACCGGCACCGGACTCCAATAATTTCCAGCTAGAAATCTCCCGCCTGAAAACCCTGCGTTTCAAACTTTCAACTTCCAAAACCCTCAAGCATAAACTCAAAGTGCTCAACTCGGATTCAAAAGTCAAGCATTTTTTAAATACCCAAGGTTTTGGAAGGTTTTTAAATTCACTTGGTTTGGGTTTAAAAGAGTTGTTTCTGGTCAAATGCTTGGTTGCAGCTGGTCAAGACCATGTGCTTGACGTGAGTTTTGGTTTCAAACAGAGAGAAGGGAATGGAATGAGGAGTTCAGTGAAGACTGCGCTCCATGCTTTGGTGGAAATGATTGAGAAATGGGATGTAAATAATGGTGGCAGCGGTGGGAGAGAGGGTTTTCTAAAAAGTCAAACTGGTATTGTTTTGGTGGATGAGGAAAGTGAGGACTTTAAAAATTTGTTGAGGATTTTGGGAGAGATCGAGGAGTTTTATGATTGCATTGGAGGAATTATAGGGTAAGCTTTTAATTACTTGTTATATCATTGCAGCTCCATTTGTTCTGGCTTTTTTCAAAAGCATTTTTCCGTTGTATGCTATGCAATAGTTTTCCTTTTGTATCCTTTCTTTGTAGCTATCTGCTTAATAGGGAACGAACATAGTCTAGCAGTTTTATGTGAAGGTTTGATTTTCATTAGTCCCACTAGCATAGGAATGTATACATAAGCTAATATTTAGGGTGCATTGTGACTAAGCATGAGATAATTCAAAGAAAGGGCTCAATCCCTGGCAGAGCTATTACCTTCAGGATTCTGACAGAAAAGTACACATTTCATTCTCTTGGAGAATGCTTCTCCGCATGTATTTGTCCTGTTTTTATTCTGCCGCAGTGGCTTGGATCAAAATTATTTTCCTTTGAACTTGTGTTATTTTCTGATCCCATGGAAGACTTTGTTAATAGTAAATGCAAAATGATTGATTAAATTCAAATCACAATTGTAAAGTTTCCATCGTCATCATTTCTTTTTCATATCCTCATCCATTGGGTGGAGGATTGAATCATTTTCTTGAGTAACACTCCATACATCTGTACTATGGATTTTAATCCATAATTGCTTGGTCGTTTTCCCTATCATTTCTTCTTTCCAAATATTTTCACGTTGTTCCATATCCTAAATTTTTGGAATATATTATAGAGTTTAAATAAAATAATTGCTACAGATATCAGATAATGGTGCTGGAGCTCCTTGCCCAATCCTCACTTGAAATGCAGACTGCAAATAATTCTCAGCGTGTACATGAATCAATGGAATGCCAGTTTTTAGACCTTCATCCTCCTACTGGATGGGACCTTTCTCAAAATACTGAATATGCATCTCAAGCAGCTTTATGGGGAATTGAGGTTAGTGCCAACAGTGTCCTGTTCTTGTAAATGAAAAGGATGTGCTACAGCCTACAAGTTTACTTGAATGATAAGATCTTATCTGTTTTAGCGTTTGCCAGACTTAGGTGAAATATATCCTTTGGGAGGTTCAGCAGATAGGCTTGGTTTGGTTGATTCTGACACAGGTGAATGTCTTCCGGCTGCAATGCTTCCATATTGTGGGAGGACATTGTTGGAAGGTCTTATAAGAGATCTTCAGGTATTCAATGTTTATGGCTTTGATGTCTTTTATGCTGGACAAAAAGATAACTCCTAAGTGATTAATTATTGGAGAAGAAATTCTGAATATGCTCTTTATTTTGACATTTACATTTTATTCAATAATTGCAAGGCTAGAGAGTTCCTGTACTTCAAGCTGTATGGAAATCAATGCATCACTCCTGTTGCAATCATGACAAGTTCAGCGAAGAACAACCATGAACATATCACTTCACTTTGTGAAAGACTTGGATGGTTTGGAAGAGGCCGGTCAAGTTTCCAACTCTTTGAACAGGTTTGGAGTTGAATCTATGAGGATTCCTGCTACGGGCTCTTCTATTCCATTAATGATTGGTGTTCATTAGTAATTTGACTTCTCAAATGTCAGCCTCTGGTCCCCACTGTAAACGCAGAAGATGGGCAATGGCTGGTTAGAAAATCATTTGTGCCTGTATGCAAGCCTGGTGGTCATGGTGTAATATGGAAACTTGCTTATGACAAAGGCATCTTTCAATGGTTTTATGATCATGGAAGGAAAGGTGCTACTGTTCGGCAAGTCAGGTTAGGCGTATTTGCTGTATATCAAAACTTATTTGCAGATATGATATGTGTCAGTTGCTGAATTTGAGAATTGCATTGGTGAGTTTGCAGTAATGTTGTGGCTGCTACGGATCTGACCCTTTTGGCATTGGCAGGGATTGGTTTACATCATGGAAAGGTATGCTCATATAAGAAATGCTGATATACTGTGGTTTTCCTTTCGTGAGCTTTGCAAAGTTAGATTGAGGTATAATTATGATTATTCACTAACATCTTCAACACTTCCTTTCAATAGGCATATTAAGGTCGAGCATAAGAAATTCTTACTGATTTCTTGGAATTCATTAATAATTTTATTATACAATTGAAGATAAACATCTCTGGTCATATCTGGTCATATGCAAGTTCATCTGGACCAAGGTCTTTCACTATCTTGTATTATGCTGATTCCGCTTGTAACAGAAACTCGGGTTTGCTTCCTGCAAGCGGAACTCAGGGGCTACAGAAGGAATCAATGTTCTAATTGAGAAGAAGAACCTTGATGGGAATTGGGCGTATGGTTTGTCATGCATTGAATACACTGAGTTTGATAAGTTTGGAATCACTAGTGGACCTCCTACACCTGATAGGTACACTCGTATGTTTGCTAAAATATGGTCTTGTGGTTACTGGTTTTATACATTCAGTATTAATTTGGCTCTTGCCTTTTGTTGTGCTGTATATCATCGATATAATGTTTCTTCTGGTTATCACATAATGTTTTAAGTAATCTTACTTCAAGCAGCAAAGTCAGAAGTTTCTTTTCATTTTGTCAAGTTTGCAGCCAGAGTTCCCTGCCAATACCAACATTCTTTATGTGGATCTACCTTCTGCTGAATTAGTTGGGTCAACAAGAAGTGAAAGAAGTTTACCTGGCATAGTTTTAAATACAAAGAAGTCTATCGTATATATGGATTATTTTGGAAACAGGCACAGGTACTTGGCTTGCATCTTTTTGCAGGGATAGCTAAATTTATTGGTTACTTTTAACTGGCATTTCACAGCCTTTGTTTGTATTAGTGCCATTTATGGATCTTGTTCCTCTTCAACATTTTCGAAGTTACTAACTGAATTAAGGAATACCTTATAAACAAATAATAACCATGCCCAAGAGATTAAAAGTTCAAATGCCTACAAGCTACTATAGTATTCTAAAACCAAATTGTATAATACCTCTAGGGTTCAAGAGCCACAAAGAAATTATGATTCTGCTGATGCTAAAACGTGCATGACTCAGAAAATAACCTAAAGTGAATAAACCAAAAATAAGCAATAAAGGGCGAGGAAATTCTATGTTCCATGATTATATCATTTTTCTCAATGGACTCCTAGCACAAGATAAGGCACTTTTTGAAATGCATTACTTTTTGGGCATGCTTGTATAACAATCAGTTTATGCTGATGATGACACTAGCCTTAATGCTGACAACTTTTTTCTTGCAGTGTCCCTGGTGGCAGGCTGGAGTGCACTATGCAAAACATTGCAGATAATTTTCTTAATACATATCCATTTAGATGTTACAAGGATGTGGAAGGTATGGTATTAGCTGGGTTCAACCGTGACCTCTAATGTTGATCATGCGTTATCACTTGGTTAACATCATGGCTACATGTGTCTACAGATAAATTGGAAACCTTTATCGTTTATAATGAACGCAGGAGGGTTACATCATCTGCTAAGAAGAAGAGAAAACTTTCAGACACGTCGCTTCACCAGGTAGTTTTCTGAATATTCTTCTTTCACACCCTTGTTCTATATCAACCAAACTGTTTCAGATGCAAAATTGTCTTTCAGGGGTGAACGGATGCTTAATCTCAATCATGTCATTCATTTATATGTATTTATTCTATGTTAATTAGTCCCCTCTTGCCCTTGCCCTCCTGATGTATTTCTTGAATTGCCTTTGCTCAATCTGAGCTTCATCACATCATGCTTTTTACGTACAGAAACATATTTAAGTCTGATTTCATGTACAGACTCCAGATGGTGCACTGTTGGATATCATGCGGAATGCCTATGATCTTCTTTCGCATTGTGATATTGCTCTTCCTGAGGTATTTCCTTTAAGTATCGTAATAATATTAATGGCCCAATCTGTTTCTTTTGAATGAGTTGGATTGTCACAAATGGTATAACCATTTATTATTTACTAACTTAGTTCATGATGATGTGCAAGAGGTTGTTAAAATTTCCCAGAATTTCTATTTATTATTTCTGCAACAAATTGTTAAAATAAAAATTTTTAACCAAGCTTTAACTGCCGAATATTCTATTCAGGTGTATTAAGCTTTTCTGTTCTTTCGTATTATGCAGGTTGAAGGTAATGATAAGTATGTGTACTCTGGACCACCATTTCTCATCCTTCTTCATCCTGCCCTTGGACCTCTTTGGGAGGTCACCAGACAGAAAGTAGGTGCATTCTGGCTTTTGCAACTCAATGGTTTCCTCTGTTAATGCTTTTTCTTTTTTTTGGTTGGGGGGGGGGGTATGACTTGGTCGATAGAAGATAATAATAAATCCATGTCCGCAAACATTGTCATTAACTTTCAAAAGTTCCAGCATTGAAGCTTCACCGTTAAACATCAACCTATCATATGATGGAGTAATAACAATCTGTTCTCTGCCTTCTCAGTTTAGCGGGGGTTCCATCTGTAAGGGCTCAGAGTTGCAAATTGAGGTGGCAGAGTTCTTATGGAGAAATGTTGAGGTTGTAATATCTTGGTGGATGTTTTAAGTAATACATGCTATATTATTATCTTTTATGCTGACATGGTTTGTTTTATCCAGCTTGAAGGGAGCATGATTATTGCAGCTGAAAACATTATGGGCTCAACTGCAGTTGACGAGAAAGGTGAACCAATATTACAACATGGGCGCAGGTTTCGTATTGAATGCTTTTGTGAATCTCCAAAGATCATATCAATCAATTCTCAGGTTCAAGAGGGAGTTCATCTATGCAGGTGTGGAAGATGTAAATTAAACAATGTAAAGGTGCTGAATGATGGAATTGACTGGAGTTCTGGAGACAATGTATATTGGAAGCATGATGTTCGTCGTTTTGAGGCACTTAAGGTCATTCTGCATGGAAATGCTGAATTTGAGGCCAACAATGTTACCATACAGGTTATATGTGATAACAATCTAAATATTTTGCTTTCTTTTTTAATGTTTGCAACAGCCCAACAAATCCAATCAATTCTCTTTCAACTTTGCATGGTTTTCTAGTACCATAAAATTCATCATGCACACATTAACTCATGCACACACTTAAATATAGGCTGCTGCCATTCGTAGAAATCCATGGACTGAATTTCTTGGAAGTAATCTGGTCTGTGTAAAATGGTTGGTCCAATTTTCTTATGTACCAATTGATATAATTGGTTAAATTTAAACACATTTCCTGGTACCTTATCTTAATTGTGTTGTCTGTTCATACTCTGGCTGATATCCTGAGTCGAAAATCTGTTTACGTTTCTTTTATCCTTCCATGCAGGGAAATCATGTATTTGAAGTCCCGGATGGCCACAGATTGAAGATTACTTCTGGAGTTCCAGGTTTTTATATCATTGTTTATCAATTGCTTATAATCTGTGGATAACTTCTGAGCTTGGAGGACTTCTTTGGTCTCTAGTAATTGTAATTCAAGGGCACCAGCCACTATTTTAGCATCTGTAGATTGGGGAACTTGGTTATAATTATAGTTTATTGTTTTTATCATCTAAACAAATAGGTTTGCTGTTATGCTTCAAGAATGATCTCAATTTGGATATAATTTTTCTAGTAAACTCATCTATAGTATTCGTTTCTGCTTCAGGTTTCGATGTTCAGTTGGACCCCATACCAAATACTCTGATGCATAGTGGAAGCTGGTTTTGGAAATACAACATTAATGGCAGTCACATTTTGTTGGAGTTGGTAGAGTTGTAAAAACATTGCCAGATGGTTAACTTTGCTCTATGTGAATCATGGTTCACGAATCCTGAGCTTCAACCACTTTATTACTAATTGGTTGAACATAAGTTTAAGCTTTCCTCTACTAGGATGATTCATTATAGTAAAATGAATTCAAGTCATCTAGAAAATTATGAAATTATGAATTCCCGGCCTGAGTTCTATCATAGTTACACTACTTGTGTAACTTAAAATGTAAAAGAACAGTGTAAAAGTTCCAGCAATGAAATTTGTATCCACATGCCTTCTCTCATTTGCACTTTCTTTTTCACCTGGAAAAATAGGCCAATCATTCATCGCAAAGTCTTGAATTCATATTCCCATCTACTACAATCAGGAATAGGCTTCTTGGCAATTACCAGTTTTTAGCCAAATTTCTTTCAAAACATTGCAGTTTCATTATGTTGTGGTGAAAATAAATTATTCAGAGTTGCTTTTGCATGTAAAATGGTCTTTGAAATTATTCGGAGTTGTTTGAATAATATTCAAAATTTCTTGGAAAAAAAGTCTCCGCCTTCAGCAAATTGTCCTCAATGAATCACAACTCACAGCTGTATTTTTTAAATGTCATTTTAATGGCATTTGCTAGTAAATAAAGACGTTGAAAGCAATATTTGTGGATCAGAATCAAATTAATATCCTTTATCGCAACCGAGCCTATCATCATCAAATTGTTGTTTTTTTTTTTTTTTTGAGAAAATATCAAGGTGATGCATGTATATTTTCGTACAAGTGAAATCAATGTAATTTAAAGCTGGATGAATCCGTTAAATCAAGCTATAGCGTTGAGATTCATTTACAGTAAGATGTTTTTCGCTCCTTTTTTAATCCGGAATCCACAAATTTACACTCTAGAAGTTGGTGACATGTTATCCGACGGGATTGTGAGATTGGGAGCAGCACCTGTTGAGTAATCTAAGCAGCGCATCAGCCTTTCTTCTAGCTTTCGGAGAGCCATCGGCAGCCAAGCTTCGAAGGGAAGGAATACTTCGCGGATTTATTAACAGGCGTCTTGCAACTTCCTCCCCTTCATCTTTGCACAACCCCAGCAAAAGTGTTATGGAGTTCTCCTTACCTTTGGCTGATCCAAATCTCAAGAGATCAATAAGAAGAGGCACCAAAACTCTACTCTTTTTTATAGATTCAAGCCCTTCGGGACAGCTCAAAAGTAGAGCCAGCACCCCCAAGGCATCATCAGTTATGCCTGCCTTGTCATCCATCAACAATTCAATCAGCAAAGGAACTGCACCAGCAACTACAATGTTTGCTTTGTTAGCATTATAAAGTGCAAGGTTGGATATTGCAGTTGCAGCATCCCTTTTTCCAGCTGTTGTTCCTTCTCTCAGGAGCCCAACAAGGGCCGGAATTGCTCTAGGATGAGCTCCAATTGCTACCTTGAAGTCATCTATCATTGACAAGCTAAAAATTGATGCTGCCGCATTCTCTCTTGCCTCCATGGTTTTTCCTGATTCCAAGACTTCAACGATGTTGCCAGTAGCTCCAGCTGCCATTATTAACACCTTATTGTTATCGAAAATGGAAAGATTAAGTAAGGCAGTGACAGCATTTTCCTGGATTCTTGGATCATTGGAACTCAGCATTGTCACAAGAAATGGTATAGCTCCTGCCTCAGCAATTATCCGGCGATTATCCATGCCAGTTTTGGCAAGCAACCGCAGCTCATAAGCCGCCTGCCTTTGGATATCAAGGGAACCCATTGCTAACTTCCCCACTAAAAACTCAGCAGTCATTTTGACAGAATCTATCGCCACTTTTGTAGCAGAAATGTAATCAATGGCTTTCTCACATGCTTTTTTCTTGCTATTACTTCTCTCCAACTCCGATGCATTTGATGAACATTCCGTTAATGGGATATTGTTCTCTTGGCACCATTGGTGCACTAAACTCTTGAGTGCATAGTTGGGTATGAGGGCCATATGTATTAACCTCTGCCCACTTTTTGGACATGTGTAATGTCCTGTGTTGATCCATTGAGCTATCGAATTTCGATCGTAAGTATGCCCTGATGCTACAATCACTGGATCTTTCATCAGGTCAAGCGAAATCGGGCAACGAAATTCATCAGGAATATTGGAGGACATTGATTGAGAATATGAAGACTGATCAAAATTTCTATTTATAGAAACATAAGGCTGTTTCATGTCTTGTTTGTTCTTCTCAGTTTCTTCACTAGCAAAAATCATGGCTTTGGAATATGAAACAAGGGATATGAGATTATTTATGTTGGAAACTACAATTAGTCCTCCTGTACCTGCCTGCTTCTGAGCTTCAGCCTCTAGCCTTGCTATTTCTTCCTCGTAATCCAGCGAGCTTCTCAAACCAATGCTGCTGAAAACTTCTTTCACCGTTTCGATGTCGATGGAACTCTGGTTTTTCCTGTTATTTTCGTTGTTAGAAGCCATTACTTGGAGAAGCTTTTCCCTTCTTTGAATCTCCTTGGAATCGACAAACAATTCCACCCTTTTGGCTTGCCTGTGAAGAAGTTCCACTTGCTCTCTGATATCCGCTGTTATGTTAAGCAAACTCAAAGGTAAAATGTCCAATGCTCTTCCAATCTCTTTCACTATCACCAAAAATTGATTGGAAATGAACTCTGTTTGAAGTATTCCCCAAAGAGAGCTACCATCTCTGCACCCCTCAATCAAAACGCTAGCTCTCCGAATCACTGAGGAAAGCTCCGAGAGACACAAGACTGAAGATGGTGGCAGTGGGGTGTTTATTTCTTGAATTTCTTCGAACAATGATGAAAGAAGTTTGATCCTCCGTATCATTGTCGAAATGTTCCTAACCTGTACAAAAGGAAGCTTTTCGATTGAAGCTACTTCATTGGATACATGAATCAAAGATTCCACCAATGACCGAGATGGCAAAAAACCAGAGGATCCCATGATAGTAGGGAGAGCTGAGTCCATTGATTTTCTGCTGAGTGACTCAGTTTCTGCAGTGTTTCACCATTATTTTCACGTCAAAAGGTTTTATTTACAAGTTAGATAACTTTGATCTTGAACAAACTTCTTCATAAAATAATTGTTTTGACATAAAACTATTGTTAAAATAGTTGCCTGCAATTTTGACCGCTTCTCTTTGTACATTAACAGAAAAAGCCAACGGGGTGGATGCCAGAAGGTGAACTAGGACTTCCTAGGCTGCTGCCACTTGGAAGATTTCCCTGGGTTCAAGGGTTAGTTATATTCCCCGCCATTTTTATATTCGAAAAAACTGAATTATTTAATCAGACTTCTCAATCTTTCTGTTTGGTAGCTTTCTAGACTAGTTTGTAGCACTTTTTTTTTATGTAGTACTTGGTGTCAAACATCTGTTGAGCATTTCAACTTTGACCTTTGCCCTGCCCTCCCTGTGCATGTAAATCCACATGGACTAGTCCAGTTTTTAAAGATAGGAGTTTCATGGAGACATTCTGATCGTAATATTGGAAAATATACATACACATATAAATTCATATTCATCACCTAATTCCCATTGCTTGCCTTCAAGCCACTACAAAATGAAAGCTGTATAGTTCTTGGGAACTTAAAAGTTTGCATCACTTTATTTGTATAATGCTGTCCTACATATTGAACTGATATTAGGTTTTTCAAGTATCCTGCAGACAGAAATAATAGTTATTTGTAAGAAAATTTAGAGCAGTTAGTTTATGTTATTATAATAGTGTCTAATAAATTTAAAGTCGAATTCCTAACATTTATAATTTTTTTATCTACAATTTAATTAATAAATGAAGAGACTCAACTCAGATATAAAATTTCAGATAGAAAATTAATCTAAAATATAACTAATGTGAGATATCAATTTAATAAATTTCTCAACCAGTAGAAAATGATCTAATACATTCTTAGATTTGACAATAACAAACAACCGTAAATGTCAAATAATTTCACAAGGACAAACCTAAAAATTTATCCATTTGCTTCTTCAAACCATCAGTTTAGGTTGATTTCAATTCGCACTTAGAAAAACTTGAAAGTCCCAAGTCATGATTTTGAGTCTTCCCTCATCAGTAGTCGGATTAAAAAAAAAAAAATCCCCAAAAGCCTCCACTTTGCTTTCTTAATTTAGACCAAGTCAGTCACCAACTGAATTTTGGAAGGTTTCGTTTGGCTTATATGTGGTAGATTAGACCAGACAATTATTGTAATCAAATTCTTAGACTTTTCTGTTTTATTCTAAGTGAAGAAGATTTGGAATAAGGTATAGGCCAGCTTGAATATGTAAGACAAATTCCATGATTTTTTTTAAAACTATTTTGAAAACGACATAATCATATCAATTTAATTTTCTATTCTAAGGTAGTTGTAATTGATTTTCCTTGTTCTTAAAATTCTAATTGGTAGTAAATCAATCTGTTTGAGAGTTTTACTTATGTGATTATATTAATTGTCTCAAAGTTTTGTACTTCTTTTTATTTAAAAATAAGAGATTCAATTTTTTTAAAAAAAACAAAAAAATCGTGCATGTCGAGTTAATTGTTCGAATACATTAATTTTATAACTAAATGTATAATATAAATACATATTTATAAATTTTAAATATTCAAAAAACAGTTAAAAAATGAAAAAAACTACTAATTTGCAAAAATATTACCCCATTATTTCAAGAGTCCCATTACAAAAAAGTTGTGTGAGCAAATGATATGACCATACAAGAAAAGTGAAACTTCAATTTTGACCCATTCTATTGCTTTGATATGAAAGTCTAGATTTCTGCTAACTTCTATTTTGCCTCAAATGTAGAACATCATTCTCACCAAAACCATAAATCTTATCCTTAACTAAATGAAGCAAGCGAAAACCAATTATCTCAAAATAATAAAATAACCCATAATAAAATTATTTTTATATTATCTTAACCTATACTTTCCATTATCATGTAAATTAAAACGTGCATATTTTTTAACCAAATGAATGTAATTTTGCTATTTATTATAGAGACTCACACATAAGATTAAAGTAAAAAATCAATAGAAATTATTAAATTTTTCGTCTCATGAAATTAGATATAAGTCCCATCTTAAGATTTAGATAGTAAAATTATTGAAATTTCAAAGGTTATATGAATCGATGAAGTTTATGAAGTGAATTAGATTCGATTAAGATTTGTCCAAGATTTGAATCGTTTAATAACATTTATTTAATTTTAAAATTTAATACTGATTTTTATAGTAAAAATTTATGTCTTCTTCTTAACTGTTAGGGGGGAGGGGCAAAAGAAATGGTTTGAATGATGGTGATGGTGGGTTTAATCAATTATACAAAATAATGGAGGTGGAGCAACACCAAAGTCAATCTGCAGTCTCCTAAACACAAAACATTTACAATGGGATAACTAAGCACGTAAGAAATATGACCTCAATTCAAAATTGAGATTTAAAGTTTGGTTTGAATTTAATTAAGTTTTATTTTTATTTTTAAATATAATTTAAAATAAAAATTTAATTATTTAAATTTATTAGATTAAGTTTTATTATATTAGTTTATTTAGTAAAAAATAAGTTTGATTTTTTATATTTTATTTTAAAATCGATTATTTACATTCAAGCTTGAATTTTAGTTCAAATTTTAATTGAGATTATTTAATATATACTAAAATAAAAAACTTTGAATAGAATCATAAACCATTCAAAATCACATATTAAAATATTTAAATTCGATTTACTTAATAACTTAAACTGTTTTAGCTTAAACTTGAAAATATTTGTTGCTCATTTAAGTTTTTTTAGGAACTGAATTTAAATAATATGTAAATAATATCTCGGTTATATACAAATACAAACAAGCTAAAAATGGAAAAGAAATTGAATGAAGAAATATCAACCCAAAGTGGAGCATCCATCATCTGTAAGCAAATCAAAGTTCGTGGGCCGGCCCATTTCGCCTTTCCCGTGTTTGCAACGCGAGCCTTTTACGCGTGTCAATCACCGACCGCTTGATTTTCGGGCCTATGTCCATCGGACGGATCGTGTGGACCCATTTAGCATTGTTTTATAGTTTTATTTTCTGTTAAAATTGGGTTTTGGGAAAACGACAGGCATTAAAATAAGGTGGGCTCTTTGGAATCGGAGGAGGAAGCATTATCATATCTCATTATCTCTGCCCCTTTTTATTTCTTCTTTCCCTACCACACAAATTGTTGAGATGACATTTTTCTAACTCATTTCCTCAAACATTGATTGCTAAAAGAACAAAGTGCAAATCTTCAAAATAAGTAAAATTAAATAATTTCAGATTTTTATCCCAAAAAATTTGTAGTTTCAATTTTCAAATCATAAAATTTTATATTATCTTCTACTTTTAAGGTTTTTTTTTTCCTCAGTTTAGAATGCGTGAATTGGTTTTCAATAACATTTTCTTATAATATTAAAAAATTACATACGAATATTTGATTTAATAATTAATATATTATTTTTTATTTTAACAAATAAATTTGAAGTGAAGCTTTCCAAATCAAATATATAATAAATATTATTGAGGGATTGATAAAAATGTTAGCAATTACTTCTTATGTAACTAAAGCATAAAAAAAAGACTTTATTTATACTAGAATTTTGGACATTTACTTTGTGTGTTTTTTTTTTAAAAAGTAGTTTTTTAAACAAAAGTTAATAGTTTCTTTAAAATTTATTATTAATTATTTTAACATTATTTTATTAAAAATTATTAAAAGTTTATAATATTTTGAAATTTATATTGATTAATATAAATATTTTAATAATTTTATTAACTAAATTAATATCATCTAACTCGTTGTACAAAGTAATTATTACTTTAAGTTATATAAAAAATATGCTAATATCAAAGAAAAAAATCATTACTTTTGTTAATTTTCTCAATTTTGAATGTGTTAATTGATATTTTCATTCCACTTCTTTATCTATACATGAATTTTGAGTTCAAAGTTAAACAAATTTTTTTGTCCAAGCTTAATTACTTCTCATTTATAATTTTAGCCATTAAATTAAAAGGAAAAAGGGTAGTCATAGCTTTTAAATTTATGCATGTATAAAAGATAGAATATTTATGGATGAATTTAAAATTGTAATGTTTAGTAATTGATTAGACGAAAATTGTTCGCCAAATTAGTTAATAGAATGCCCAATTATAGGAGAAAAGAAAAAGCACATTTTTGTTGGAGAAATGGAACCTTATATCAAAGAATCGCAATCTTTTGTTTCTCTATTGATTTATAAAAAATAAATACCCAAAAATGTTTAGCAAAGAACATTGTAATGTTCTTATTTAAGAAAATTTTTTTTTTTAAAAAAAAAAGAGTGAGTGGCAAATAATTTAGGCTCCACAATGCATGTGGGTTCCTAGTTGTTTTTTCTTTTTTTTTTTTTTTGAGTTTCTAGGGTTCCTTGGTGGGTTTAAAAAGCCCTAGCAATCTTTAGGGCTCAATGCTTTTCTTGTGAAAGTTCTTTTTCTTTCAATCACATGAATATCTATCTCATCTTTATCTTATGAACTATCATTTCTCAACCATACCTCACCAATAAATATTTATAATGGTGCCCCATCTACAATTATTTCTAGCCCCCACTTTGAAAATATGTAAAACAAAACAAATACATTTTCTTTTATCTGTTCTTTTCCGTTCAACTCTTTTAATTAATGTTTTATTTGATATTTTCAAGAATTTTTATTTTGAATGCATTAAATGAATGAAAAAGTTACAAGTACATTCAATAATAAAGTGGCAAACAGGATTTAGAAGTTCTTAAATCAAGGCAACAAAAGTGACAAAGGGCAAAAAAAATTCGCCCAAGTCAGTTTTCGAACTTGCGACCTTCGCGTTATTGACACCAAGTTCTAACCAATTAAGCTAACAAGTAACCATGGAATGGGTTGATAAAATATCTATCGAATGTTACTAACTGACTATTTATAGAATCTATATAAATGGAAGTTTGACAGGGGATAAATGTTGGGAGTTGTAAACTAGGAAAAAGAAGCTATAGGCTTTTGGGGAGCTTGATATGAAGCCATGAGGAGTCACGAGCCACGTTCGAGCTCCTCTTGTGCAGCTTGCAAGCTCTTGAAAAGGAGGTGCGGTCCCAACTGTATATTTGCACCATATTTTCGATCTGATGAACCTAAGAAATTCGCCAAAGTCCACAAGGTTTTCGGTGCTAGCAATGTGAGCAAGATACTGATTGAAGTGCCCGAAGACCAGCGAGAAGACACCGTGAATTCCTTGGCATACGAAGCTGAAGCAAGGCTTAGAGACCCTGTCTATGGTTGCATTGGTGCCATAGCTTTGTTGCAGAGGAAGATGATTGAGCTTCAACATGATTTGGCCCTTGCCAGAGCTCGTTTGGCTCGGTATGCTGCAACCTCTTCTGCTATCAACAATTTGGACGATCAGGTTAGCATGGGAACTTTAGGTGAGTTCCCACCAGTTGCTTGTGGCGGATTCATGGACAGTTTTAGCCAGAATTCATCTGAAGTGAATCAAGATGCACATATGTATGATTTCACCCAAATTCCATACATATAAATATCTCTTTCCTGTTTTTCTCTCTTGTTGATTAGTAGCTCAGAAAAACTGGGGCATCTTGGCTTTAAATCCATGTTCATGATCATGATCTAAGTTTGAATTATATGGGAATTAATTTCTTTCTCTAAATAAGTTAAAAGCAAATGCTAGTAAATTTTCAGAATGATTGTCAAAAAGTAGTCATTTCAAAGGGCAAGTGAAATTATGTAAGTTTTCGACTCTCAGCAATCTTCGTAATGTAGGCCAGAGTGCTGCCCTCATTTCGGATACTCTTCTGCCCAACCAAGCAAGTATTCACATGCTCTTGTTCACTAGCTTGGCCTAATGTCTTCCCAGCATTAATTATGACCAACTTTCCCCCATTGTTGCCCTGTCCTTTCTCCCTCTGGTAATTTTCCAAGCAAGTTTTAACAGCAAAAGAATAGGAGCGTCCTACTTCCTTCCCGGAGACTGAAGTCTCAAGGATCCAGTGGAAGAAAATTAGCAATTTTTCATTTGTAATTCAAGCCATTATGATCACAATAGTTAACATAATGCAAGTGATTAGCTTTCCATCATGCTAAAATATCCCCTGGAATCTTGAACATAACCCAAGAAAAGCTCAACTCCAATTTGAGCTCTTGGAGGCTAACAACGAAGCTTCAAAATTTCCAATTGCTGAAACTTCCACAGAACTCTAATCAAATCGGCAATACCCATATCGCACAAGATAAGTCTGTCCACCCAAAACCATCATTTGTAACACACAAAACTACTTAAGAGGATGATAAAAGATAATTTCATTACAAGAAGTAGAAAATACAAAAGACTCGCAGCAAACAACTAATTTATGTACAAGAAATGTTACAAGTTACAACCACTACATTCGCATGATTTTTACGTGATTTAATACATAGATGCAGACTTCTGATCCGAGTTCGGAGGACATTGTCCACAAAGATACTCAGACTCAGCTCCTTTCGTCAGATTAGTGTTTGTTCCCTGTATTTGCATGCAAAGGTTACCAAATGCTTATCAGACATCAGAA
>JBBYHO010000002.1:192892-217574 GCA_038382025.1 Adansonia gregorii | reverse complement strand
TTTTCACTATTAACATAGAAGAAAATAATTCATATATATATATATGTATATATTGTAACTTGTAAACTAGTAATACTCATTGTTACCTTGATATGATATAAAGAAATTCTAAAAAAAATTACTTACATAATTAATCTTAAAAAAAATTATCAATGAAAAGGGTCAACCGGATCAAAATTGTATCAAAATTGCATGCTCTCGACTGGCCGAGAGCATTTTACTTATAAAATGTTTTATTGCAATTCTACAATTATTTTTGCTCATGCAAGCGAACCAAACAGAATTTGGTTTTCGAAAAAAAAAAGGCATTTTGGGCTTAAATGGGCGTAAACTTAACCCGATATATAATCTGGAAGCCCAATTAGCAAGGTCTTAACCAACCACCTGGCCATTAGGCTTCTAGGGTTTTACGCTGTAGGATATATTAGTATAACCTCAAAGCCGAAGTTTTTACTTCTTCATTCTCGCCACCGCCCCTGTAGAAGAACATCAAACCAGATATTTTGAACGGCAAAAAGATCCAAAGTTTGAAGCCTTTTCACCATGAGAGCCAAGGCAAAAATATCAATATCTGAACTATTATTTTATTTGTAGATTTTTTTTTATTGTTTTTTAATTGAAATATGGATTTTTTTTTTTTGTTGGTAATTGTAGTGGAAGAAGAAGCGTATGAGGAGGTTGAAGAGGAAGAGAAGAAAGATGAGGCAAAGATCTAAGTAGTCTAATTTTCTTTGGAGCTAGTAATTGGATCTCTGTCTTTAGAATTTCTGTTGTTTGATGGGGTACTTTTTGTTGAAGGACTAAAGTTATCGTTTTCAGTTTTATGGTTTAGTTTTGTGTTTTTGTCGAACCAGTTTCATCTACTTGAAAAATGTTATTGAGTTTATTGTTAAAGATTTATGCTTCTGAATTTTAACTCTTTGATGGCCTTTTTGACCCAGAGTTGCAATTGCATGGGCAAAAATATCATTACAAATGTGTTTAAATCTTCACGTGGAAGATTATGGTGATAAATTAATTCTATTGTAAATATAGTGAATAGGTTGATGAACTTGTTTATTTCTCTCTTTCTGCCATAGTTAGCAAAGTATTTAAGCCGTGAAATGGTTGAATCGATGCTTATGCTTGAAATGAAATGAATTAAGAGCAGTTGGTGGCCAAATTTGAACCAATGCATTGCGTTGTTGCATACCCTCCATGTGAAGAGTTGGTGCTGCTGACCCATTGGACATCAGTGGTTTAATCAATCTGAACCTATTGGAAAGTTATGTCATTGTGCAGTATAGGTTTATAGAAAATGTCAATTCGTTGCTGACAGGAATGGTTACCAATCCATTTTAGATGTATGTTTCATCATTTATATCTTGGTTTTATTTGAATCAATTGTTTAAGTACCTATGTTTATTCCTTTAGACAGTTTAAGACGGTGACTGGAGTAGAAAAATAAGGTTGTTGCTTGAAAATAATGAATGAAATCTTATTTCAGTCTTAGATTTGTGAAACCATGGATGCGTGAGATTTTGCATCTATCCCCTGCAGCAGCTTCTGCTATTATTTATTTTAGTGGCATCAATCAGTTGTGGAAAAAGGTCATATCCATTCCCAATGAATATAACAGCCGTTGGTAGCCAAATGGGAACCAAATTACTGATCCATTGTTTTGTTGTATATACCCTCCAGTGCCAAGAATTAGTGCTTGTGAGTGACATCGGTCTAATCACCTTATGTTATTCGGTTGGATATAAATGTTGAATACTTATGCGTTCAAGACTGTAAAATATTTATCAAGCTTTTTCATGTCTCAGAGGGTATTTCATGAAAAATTAAAATTTAGGAGCAACATAATAATCACCTATAGAATGCTGCTGATAGGTATTTGTGTATGGTTCATCAACCTATGGCAGTCGGTATTTTCAGAAAAGTTGACTGGCATCAATCAGCTCTATTTGTTCCTGGAAAATGAAATTGTAGCTGCTTTTAGTCTTAGTTCTGCAAATCTATCATGAGATCTTTGAGGTGCTTCAACCCAAATCTGTTATAGAGATTCTTTAGTAACATTACTAACTCATATTTTCATGGATTTAGATCAGCTCTTAATCTATCAATGTAAATCCTAACCTCCTCTTTAATCATGCGTTTCATTATGTCCAACAAGCAAGTCTCCTCCATCTCCACCCTCCTTTTCTCCTCTCCACAGCTGTTCCCTCCTTCCTTACTTTTCAACGCCGTCTCTTCCCCTTCATCCTCATCCTCATCCTCCACATGGCGCTCGACCATTGTTTGCCCCAGTGGAGAAAGCTTTAGCGATACCTTGGGCTCCACCGACCCTATGGTCTCATGCATCATAACTTCTAAACACTGGCTCTTATTCGTCCAGTCATACTGTGACGCATCCTGGCTCGGCCGTTTCACTGCTGAGTTCGACTTGGACAACCCGGACGACAACTCAGTTTGTCGTTTCCGACATAGATTTGAGTTCCAATGATTTTTTATAGCGTTATCAGTGCGTCCAGGCAACAACTTAGCAATGGTGGCCCATTTATTCCCATGAACAGCACGTGCTTGGATGATAACAGCATCCTCCGCAGCCGTAAAAGGACGGTGTTGCACGGCGGGGCTGAGTTGGTTGCACCATCTTAGTCTGCAGGACTTGCCGGATCTTCCAGGAATCCCAGAGCTTATCATGGACCAGTTCCTGGGGCCATGCTGTGCCACTAAATTGATCAGGGCAGCATCTTCATGTTGGCTCCACGAACCCTTGACACGGTCACCACCACCACCATTGATCATCTTCATCAAATCAACGATAAAGAAAAGAAAGCCAAAACCCAAAAATTAAATCAAATCATGATTCTTATTAATATGGAAGAGAAAAAGGGTGTTTTCTCGTAGAGAAAACAGGGTTTTTAAGTTAAAACGGTTTTTCAAAGGGTTGTTGGTGTGAGCAATAAAACCGCTCCCTTTGAAATAACGACGCTGGGCTTTGCTATATACGCGTTAGTTTCTGTTTCAATTTTCATATTTAAAAATAATAATAATGAAATTAAATAGTTACATTAATATCTTCTTTTTAAACAAGAAAAAGAATTTATTTAACTTATCATAATTCAGTTCTGTTCGTTATTTGCGTGGATATAGTTAGTCATAATCTTCTCCTCCTGAGAAAAAAAAATGATAGTGGAAGTAATGGTTTTTTTGGTTTTATTTGATAAAAATAAATGGATATTTTGTTTTTTTAATTGTTTTTAGAAGTCAAGATGTATGTAAGGGGTATCAGTTAGAGGAGTTCTGGAAACGGAGGTTAAGAGCGTGAAAAAATAACTAGGATGTTGGGCTTGGTATGTCAATAAGAAACGAATATATTCTGAAAAAAGGTCAAAACACGCCATCATATTTCATACCGTGTGAAAGCAAACGCGATATGGAAATATGATGTAGGCTAATTTTCGACACGATAAGCTTTCTTCCATTTTTCCATTTGAGAGAGAAAGAGAAATGAAATTTCGTTGAGCAATAACTGATTAATTGATCATCGGTCATCATCGAGTCAATTGTATTCCTTCATGGTTGGTTGTCGACTATAGTTTCACAATCATACTGATTTTTATCAATCAAAGGAAAATTCAAAGCACCAAGCAATCAATCAAAATGAAAAAAAAAAAAAAAAATTCTTGCAAGCTTGCATTAATGCTATTTGGAAATGAAGTATATATATATATAATTTGTTTATTGAGTGAACGAAGAAGGCAAGAACAACCTTTGTCTTTTGCTTCTTATCCGACAATTTGATCCAGCAGATGATGATGAAGCAATCCTGCTTAAAACTACGTTCAATGACTGTTTTAAAGCACCTGGTGAAACACCCTCTTTATCATCGCTGTTATTATTGCAAAGGATCAAGTTGCTTCTCAATCTTCCACCTACACTTGAAATGTCAGCTTTAACTGTGCTTAGCCTTAGCCCTTTGAGCACTCGGATGAGCTCCGTCAACACTTCCGGCCGATCATCGCAACAAACCGAAGCCCTGATGAAGATCTTGTCTTTGTTTATGTCTTGAGGAAGATCGCAATCTACGGTCACTTCATCGGTTTCTGAGGGTATAGTCAAGGCTTTGCTGATTTCTGTCGCTTTTCGCTTTAGATCCTTCACTTGCTCTATTGCACTTCCTAATAGAGCTGCCTTATCCATCTGTAAAAAAAATTAAAAAAGAATTGATCTATTTTTCAAGTTTTCAACTTGCTAAATTTGCTTGTAAGTCTATATGTGGCTGATGAGAGTTACCTTGTTAGACTTTGGGATTAGTTTCCTGAGGGCTGCAAGCTGTGCATTAATCCGATCTCTTCGACGCTTCTCTGCTTGACTATGGCTCTTGGAAACAGTTGTAGATCTATCCTCTGCACCTCCTTCAACCGGCATCGTCCATGAAGGGAAACCTTGGGATTGAACTGAACTAGAGGCTGAAAAAGGAGGTTCAGTTGGCCGTGGGGCTATGAAAGAAGACCCGTGGCTTATTGTAGCATTGAAATCAGACCAATTTTCAACTTCAGGCCAGTTAGAATGGTAATAATTCTCCATAGCTAAACCAACAATCTGGAAATCCACCTGCTTTTATTAAGCATACGGAGGCTGTTTGTTGAGCTAATAATAATAATGTGTGATCGTCATATTCCAATGGTGATTGGTGTGATATCTCGAAACTTTTGATTGGTCAAAATGAAAATCACATTTGGCCTTATTCGGCTGTCATTTCATCAACAAGCATTTTAATTTGGATAAAGTTTTGAGAAGATCAGGAAAGCAGTGGAGAGGAAAAGGATGATGCTTTGGCAAAGCATTAACTGCAATGCCTTGTCAAAAATGGACAACAAAGAGACTTGTGCGGAAAATACATGTGGGAGAAAATGATTGTTGGGAGCTGGCTGTTCAATCATGGATTGACTGTTTAACAGTAGGAGTAGCAGATAATATCTAGAAAGAGCATCTTCTTTATCTATAATCTTACAACTATTATTGTATTATCACATCTTCAAAATTGTAAGTTGGGAGTGGTGGAGCTGGTTCTGGTTTACCTTCCCCACTTTATACTTATCAATGAACTATTTTCTCTCTGTCAGAAAAAGAGTTACAAATGCTGAAATGAAAATCTTTGAATGAATAATTGTATTAGACCTTGGGTTAAATCGGTTTCTCCTTCTCATTCTTTGAAAAATAAAAAAAGGTGCCATTGAACCCAAACATGAAATGAACTGCTCTATTCAGCCTTCCTAATTTGAGTAATATTTATGTTTATGCATTAATTTTGGCTCTCTCTTTTTATCTTCTGTATTTTTTTACCCTTTTATCCCTTCATTTGTTACTGTAAAAGACCAAAACTTTTAAGGTGTTTTTGGCTATTTGTTTCTACAATACCCATCTAAATTGTAACTATCCCCAGATCCGCGTCGAAAAATTGTGAGAATTTGCAAAGATATATGTGCAAGGTACTTGAATCGGTACTTGTGAGTTCATTTTGTGAGACAAGATTATGAGACCTTGTATTATTAATCTTTGTCATACTGGATTTTTATCTCCATGGCGATCATAGTTCAGTGTTTCGGGATAAGGATGGATCGAAAGAATTTGTTACTATAATAATAAAATTTATTTTTAAATTTACCTTAGCTTTCTTCGACATCGCTCGTTAGATCAGAGTTCATAACCAAGAAGGCAAGATTTTGGTGGCTTTCTTCGTCCTCTCTGATTTGATTCTCTTTGGTTTTTTAATCAAATAGTACTGGACTGGAGTCCTACACAAGCAAACAAAGTGGCTTAAATTAGCATCAGTAGTTTGTCACCAATGTAGGACCTCAATCACACTCAAATTGCAACTCATCATAGAAGAGACTTGCTAAAGATTGATACGACCTTTGATCAACCACTCATTTTTGCAGGTTCTTTCCAGGATTGTGTGGTGCCAATGATTTCGTTTCCCCTGCTTTTTTTTTTTTTACTACCATCCCACTTGCCTCAAAAGCTCATCAAAATATTGAACGTCGGCAAGGGGCACGATAAAAGTGTGCAACATATAGGTACTTGTTCCGAAGTGTACATAGCCGAAAAGGTAATGCATCAGAGCCGTATTAGCATTGAGTAAAAACCATGTTCATGAATTTAAGTACTTCTGAGATGATAAATACTGGTAAAAAGCACGTTGTAACAAGCTACAATCACATGTTTATCAATTTTTCTTCATTCAAAGCTCAAACAACATGGAAAATTGCAGGTTAAGCTGATAAATTCAAAAAGACAACAAACAGATCAAGCCAGAATTGGAGGATGTACTTTTCATGCGCGATCTCGTATAAAATGAGGTCATTGTGCTGTGCAGAGCAGTTTTAGCAGATAAACTATGCATTAAGCAGCACAATAAGCAATGAAATTTGCATAAAGGATATTTTAAACGCATGTAAATCAATCAGTGGGAAGACAAATGGGGCCTGTGCTCCATAAGCAGGGCAGTTTGATAACAAGAAATATCAAGTTTGATTCTGAAAAATGTGGTTCTTGGTTATAGACATGGTGCAAATAGGAATTTTAGTTACAGAGACGCTTCTAGGAGTAAGATTGGTTTCAATGCCAAACCCACATCTATCACAAAGCATATGACCTAAATTTCAGTTCTGAAATCCAAAAATGGATGAACTAGATCGAGCTATGTGGTTCTAAATCCTACCAACAGGCTAATATGCAGCAAAGCCATTCAACCGCCAAGAGGACATTCAACAGCCCCTGTAAATCTCAATCTCTCTAGGAGTTCAGTTCATTCATGATCACATAATACAACTGTAGCTGGAAGTAGGGGTCAAAAAACTACTGAAAATTCAAGAACCAACAGGGACAACATGAAATTAGTTCAGGAAAAAAGAATGGGATAACGAAGCTCTAATGATGCAGTTAATGTCAACTTAATTGACTGTTTGACAACAGTTAGGAAATTTCATTGCTGCGGTCACAAAGAATCTAGCCAATCTTCTTGTTAAAATGGAAGCGGCAAGGCTCCTTCCCCAAGTTATGAACAGATAAAGAGAAAGTATGGTCAAAAGTTTACTCAAAGGTGACATTCATTGCTAAAAGGGAACGAGTTCAGAACTTGTAATTACCTAGCTCTTATCATGTTAATTTAAAAACTTGGCTGAAAGATTCGACGAAAATGAATTACAAAAGTATACCACCCAGAAAGTCGAGCATTGATAATAAACATCATCCACACAATTCTTTGTATATTCAATGTATAGATGGCTCATCCAAAAGTAAAATCGTTGCAACCTAAGACTTGTGCATCCATTTGATCTTCAATGATGTGCCAATGACTTAGCTTATCCGACAAAACAGAACCTGGTTGACTCCATCTTAGTACTCGTTAAAATGTATGGCCCCAACCTTCCATACTATGTAAGTTGTCATGAACATTACCGTGCTGATAAAAACAAATGAAAAGATGATGAGAAAGAGATCATTGCCCCCTGGAAACTGAAAAGTAAGGCCTTGCTTTGGCAATCCTCGCTTGCTGTCATCGAACAAATTTGTAGGTGCTTCTGGAAGGCGAGATCTTTTTTTCCCCTTATCACTTTCTCTCAAAGCATCCAATACTTTACTGCCCATCTCTGATTTAGATGGCTTTGACTCTGCATAACGGCTGAGGACCCGAGCTGCCCTTAATCTCTCTTTTGCTGTTAGAGGTGCTTTTTTTGTTGTGGATTGCAAGCTCGGAGAAGATATTCTGTCCCGCTTCAGATTTGAAGAAACCACTGAACCATTACTAGTCTCAGAGTTCTGAGAGTGAGATTCAATATCAACATTATTTCGTGAATCCAATGTTGGGGGATTCACATCTGAAACTTCATCATCAGAAACTGGCCTTTCAACATCTCCAGAACCCTTTATGCTGCTGTTCGCAGGTAGTTGATCACTGTCTGCAACTGAAAGACATAATCCCAATCTTTTTTGCTGTATACGTCCCCCAGAGCCATACATTTGCGAAGGAAATGTAATAGGGTTCCCCTTAACCGGTGAAGCTCCAAAAGAGGATCTAGCGACATGCTGATATTCAGATTGCAAATTTAACTGGGGAAACACTTTTTGTAAATATTCAACGGGACAGAGTCACCAAAATATGTATATACTAAACTAAATTTAAAGAAACACACAAAAAAATGCTGCTTGGTGCAAATACTCAATACAATGAGAGAAAAACTATATGCATTCGAAATATAAGTTGGACTGTGCATTTACAGTTACTTGAACCATTAATAGAAATGAAAAGCAAAAATACTACCAACATCGAAAATGCAATCTCTCAATCAATACCTAAACAGACTTCAACATTGAAATACTTAGTTATTTTCTCGTAAGCCTACTATGCTTTGAATTGAGAAAGACGCTCCTCTTCCAAGAAGATAAACAGCCTAAGTTTGGAGCCTAGATTCCCCCAAAGACATTATGACACTGTACTAACCCAACAAAATTAAAACGAAATATGCTTAAACCGTTAATCATCTAGTAAGATTAGCAGAAAGAAAAAAGACTAACAAAACATCTTCTTTCATTATTCTACTTTTGTTTGTTTGTTTGTTTCTCCCTTTCTTCGTTCGTTATTTGCTTAGATGCTCCAAAAGTAATCTATTGCTTCAACCACTTAAGATTTCAACCCCTAAAGATGCTAAGAACCTCAAAACAAGAGAACTGCAAAACTAATGCCAAACGCGAAGAAGTTTTATGGCAATTTTTGTTTTTAAGTTTCTATAAAAACAAAACAAATTAAAAAATTAAAAAAAAAAACCATCTCCAGAAAACTGTATAATATGAAAAGGCAAAGTAAATAAGAAATTTAAAATACATATATATTTAAAAAAAAGACACTGATTTGGTTTTCTTACCTTGAATTTGAAACCGAGGACGGAGTTCAGAGAAATAGCCATGCTTTGTGGTGGCAAGCAGCAAGGCAAACCATAGGCTAGAGGAGAGAAACATAATCTAAAAGGAGCGCCGTGTTTTTGTGGCGAAGAAGTAAGTTCCGAAATCAAAAGAGATCAGCTCTTCGATTTTAGCCCCAGCGCCTTCAATGAGCGTGACTGGCACCGCCCTGATTTCTTTCCTTCTTTTTTTTTTTTTTCCTTTTCTTAATTTATATTAAATTAAATTATTAGAACTATTTTAAAAAAATAGTGCCTTTTTATCAAAGATTTTTTATAAAAGAAAAATCATTAGTAAGTAGATTTTTAATATCTTGAAATAAAATTTTCTTCCATAAAGTAACAATGATCAAAACAAATAAAATTTAAATGAAGAATTTTTAAACTTATATTCTCTTTTCACATTTTAGTTTAAGAGATGAAATTTGAGATGGTCCGCATTTTTACTTCTAATTTTATTAATTTTGACTAAAAAAATTTACTATGAAATTATTTTAATAATAATAAAAAAATAGTTCGTCCCACCTATTGATTCTGAAATCATATACCTCAAACGGCCTTTGCGCATGTTGGTGCCTCCGTGACATTAACAAGTTTCCATTGACCACCGCAACCAGTGGATTAATTAAGCTTTGATTTTATCATCCCCGGAAGGTTAAGCAAAGAAGAATTGTTTACATCAAATTTCTGTTTCCTCTCGAAAAAAGAAGCAAAAACAAAAACATCAAGGACTGATAACAATAAGGTACTTCAAAGGCAAACAAAGTTTAAATGGGAAATATCAAATTCCGAAATTATGAATCCGTCATGTCAAGTGTTGCAGTCATATATACTCGGTGGGGGAAGAAAATAATAGTACAAAATACAAAGATGCATGAAATCCTCCGCTACCCTCTAGAGCGACAGCAGCCAAAAAAAGCCTATTTTGGTTAAAGAAAAAAGAGAGGAAATTACAGGACATATCACAACCCTAAAGCACAAAAATGGCATTATTCCAAATCAATCTTCATCCCATCAGACGGAAGGCGCAAGAAATAATAATAATAATAATAATAACTTGACGGCGTCAAGCCTTACGAAATGCCACAAATAGAACTACATTTGCCTCGTAGCAACAACGTGGGTCCCTAGGATTGCCTAATAAAATCTTCACTCAAACAAACTTGCTAGGACTTCAATAGCTGCCCATTGGTGGCATGCCAAAAGGTGGCATTGGAGGCATTCCCATTCCGCCCATGGGTGGTGGTGGAACAAAACCTCCTCCCATGCTCGGCACTGGCGGTGCAGGCAAAGCAAGTGGTAGCAACTGAGCGTACATGTTCTGCAATAGAAAAAGCATTTAATTTTAATCAGAAGATTGTTGAACCATTGACGAAAAGGTGGATAAATATATTTCATGAAAACAGAGCTGTCATCTCCACTTTCTAAGTTATTATACCTGCTGTGCAATCACTTCCTTCTCTTCCTGCTCTTTAGCCTTTACTTCCTTTTGAGCCTCGATCTTGTCCTTGATAAGTTCATCAACTTTGCCAGTATATTCACGGATAAACTGGAAAAATACAGATTCAAAAAAGGTTCCAACAGTATATATCCAAATTAATAAAGAATTGAAACCAAAATGGAGTAAAATGGAATGCACACTAAGATCAATCATCAAAGTCATGGAAGAATAAGACGAAAACGCCAAGGTAATAAAAACCCAACCAAATGATGTTAGATACTGAAAGAAGCATCAAAGTAATCACCTGCAACAGATAAGGGAATGCAAAGTCGATCATATTGTTAATCCAGGCTAGCTCAAGAGCAACATCTGGTCGAATTAAGTCATAACAAACAAAGAGGCATGATGCAAAGCATTCCTTCTTGCCCTGTAAAATGAACATGAACACTGAAATTATATCCAATTCAAAAGAACAACCAACATTACTGTGACAATACCAGAAGAAAAACCATGATAGTGAAAAAACACAAGCATATGACAATAAAACCTTCACTTCCATGCCATGCAGCATGGTTAACTACTCTTCCTATTTAAAACTAATACTTGCACCTAGAGTAACAAGTGGAACAGAGCAAACTAACGTAATTAGCTCTACCAGTTGACCAAGAAGGTGCAATGTCAAATTTAGGAATGAGTTTGAGTACCTGTTCAATGAAGTAAACAAGTAACTCCTCAGCAAGTTCACGGTCACCAGACTGTGAAGCTGTTTCCATTGCATCTTTGTAAAGGTTGTCTTTCTTTGACAAAGCAATGGACTGCTTCCATCTGCCCGCCTTTTTGTAAATGTATGCAGCAACACGTCTCATCTCAAGCAGCTCATGTTTCTCAATCTACTCAAGCAAAATTGGAAAGAGCATCAGAAACCGACATAACAGCAAACAAAAATGTAAGAACAACAGTACTTCACCTTTTGTGCAAGGCCAATCTGATCAAAATTATCATGCAAGTCAATAGATTCTCTCAATCTATCATAATCTTCTTCCTCTACATAAATCTCATTCAACGCCTCATTTACTGCTGACACATTGTTGCTCTGAACAGCAACCATATATGGCTTCACAAGACGAAGATGACCAGCCTGAAATTCCAGGAAACAATTCTCAACCCAAAAATGAATTTAACTAAAGCAAGTCAGTAGTATTGATTTCAGTATTAGATCATTTTCTGCCAAAATTGAACCTTTCTCATAATATCTACAACACGAGTGTGGTCCACGCGAAGTGCAAGCACATTCAGCATATCATTTATGAGATCAGGATGTTCTTGCAAGTAGAAGTGGACAGCTTTGTAATATAGCTCAACATTAGCAACTTTGACTGCAATATCTTTGAATTGCATATGATCCCATGCTTCAGGAGAGTGGTTCATCACAGTGGTTGCCGCATTATCAAACTCATCATATTGGATATATAAATAGGTAAGTTCCTTCCAATGCTGCTGCTCATCACAAGCTCTTATTAGCTTAGGAATATTGAGACGAGTAGAGAACAATTTAATGTGCTCCATAAGCTTCTCTGGACGATATCTGGCATAAAGAACTCCCAACTCAGTAAAGATCCCCATGTGTGCACGTTCCAGTCCTAAACCACTCTCCATGAGAGAGATCAACTCATTGAAGCACCCTCTATTCTGATAGTATTCACTAACTTCTTCTAAGTCGTCCACCTAAAGAATCAACAAAGACAATGGTCAAAATCATAATGGACAAACAGTCTCCAACTAACAAACATGAGAAGAAAAAAAGAACCTAATGTGAACGCATATCAACAACTTTGTTGTTTCCGAAAAATGTAAGTCAACATGAAAGTAAACTAACCTGTACAATAATGTTAAGACCACATATCTGCGCCAATCGGAATTCCTCTGCATCAACACAAGCAAAGCAAACCTCCTTCCATGTCTTGGCACTGTTTGCTTTTCGTGCTGCATCAACAGCACCCTGGAATTGTTTAAGCCTCACTAGCGTAACAGCCAACTTGGCCCAGTTAGATATAAATGAAAATATTATTTTTGCAGCTTCATATAGGGCTTCATCAAACAAGCGATCACCAACATTTTGAAGATTAGCAACATTTGGCATGAGAATGAATTCTTCTATTTCGCCCAATCTATCAATCTTTGCGTAGGCATAAATGAGTTCACTGTCCACCTTAGGCTCCTTGACCTTCTGCCTAACCATCAGAAGGTACCTCACCAAATCAGGGTAGACATCAGCATCCTCAGAAGCTCGGATAACATCAAGGAACTGGGTCGCATCATCTGCACGAATAAATGACTCAATCGCATCGCTCACCAGCCCCTCCCTTAGTTGAGCCTTTGCCACCTGACTCCAAACAGCATCTTCTTCAACTCGGAATGCAAATTCCACAGCCCGATCAATGCTTCTAATATTATCCAATAAAACATTGACAGCCTGGACATTTAAGTTGAACTTTTTGAAGATCGCAAAAGCTTCTTCGTATAGTTGGGCTTCAACGGCCACTTCTCCAACTGCAGGTCCATCAAAATTATCTAGTCTATTGATATAATCCATAACTCTAGATGGATCTGCCTTAATAGCTGTCAAAATAAGTAGATTTTGCAGATTGAAGTTCCCACTGAATGCAGAGTTTTGGAGCACAATCTTCTCAAGAAGCTCAATCAGTTCATGGGGCAGGTCAGCTGTCATGAAAGCTTTAACAGCTGCAGAGACTTGTTCCGGGCTCTTGCTTTCTGGCAAAGCAGTTGAGACAACCTGATCAATTAGCTGTCTTCTATATTCATTTTCAGGATTTAGAACCTTCTCCCAAAGATCAGCATCCATCCTCTCCACAACATACCTATGATCAAAGGATGATGAACAGATAAGCCACTCTACAACAAAGATCGAATACATTATCAATTTATCAAAAATAAACTAAATAATTACATACCTAGCCTGCAATTTAAACAAGGAGTTCTTATTCGTGACATTGATAAGTTCATCATCACATTGTCCTCTTCGGTAAGCCACAACTGCCAAGGTGGGATCACGCTTCTCACAGTATTTACCAACAACCCGAGAATCATAGTAAGGGTTGGTTGTGAGGAAGTGCTCTGGATTGTTATTGCTGTCAATGATGATTTTACCCAGAGCATTGTGGACGTGCACATCTTGGCTTCCCTCACTCACAAGATGCTCCAAGAATTGTGTAAGTAAACGAAGTCGGTTTCTGGAAACCACATGCCAAAAAATGAGATCACATAATAACGACAGGAGGAAACAAGTACAGATGATACAGATAAAAAATCACCTCTTCTCACATTCCTCCACAAGAGGCTCAACTGGAAGCAAAGAACGGACTGAGAGAATGAGACCCTTTATAAAATCTTCAGGACATTCATCATCTAGCAACTGCCCGACTACCAAAGGAGTATTCCCCGGGTTCACCTATCAAAAGTAGCAAACGAGTTCTCAATTAATTGAGTTCAAATTAAATTCATGCAGTATACCAGAAAATATATGTATGGCAGAAATATCACAAACCTTCTGAACATAACCTTCAATGTAACGAAGCATGTTATTTGTGTAGAGGTAGTGAGTGAGATCAGGAACAAACCCAAATCGATCACAAACATTAATCAGTGGCCTAGCATCAGGAAGCTTGGCCTCCATCAGGAAGTTCTTTGTCTTTTCGGCATCGTAAAAGTTTGATTCCCTGGTCACACGCTCAACCTCCTTTATTTGCCCAGTTTTAGCGGCTGCCTCAATGTACTTAAAGTGTATATCAGGGTCCTCACTGTCCCATAGTTGGAAGTAAACATCTTAGTAAGTTCCACATCTAAAATGGCTGTGCTCTGCACAATCAAACAAAGGAAATCTTGTTTGCTAAATAACTTACCTTGAGCTCAAATAAGAGCCAAGGAAAAAGTACAATCCTTCATATGACTTAAATTGCTCAAAAAGTTTTATGCAAGCATCAACACCTAACTGCTCGCAATACTCCTTGGCAACCTGCACAGACACACAACTTAGCTTTTGGGATTTACAAAGCATTATCTCCCTATCTTACAACATGCTATACCTGAACGATTATTTGAAGGTTGCCCCTTAGATTAACCAGCAGAAGGTCCTTCATGCACTCCAAAGCCCATTCACGTGAAAGAGTACCAAAAAACTCAACAAGCGACTGATAACAGAAGTATTATTAAAATAAATGTGAGGAGGTTCTTAGCTGTCCAATTTTACCAAGAGATAAAGATAGTGGCGAACACGTACCTGTGGCTCAATGGCATGTGTATTCACAATAACACGTTTAATATCTGGCAACTCAGTGTAATGCTGCAGAAATGACATTACATTTAATCAAGGATATACTATTAATTTCAGCATACAAAATCAGACATAATGCAATAAGTAATGATTTTAACAAAATAATTACCTGCAGAGATCGCACATAGAGACCAGCTTTCTCACAAAGTTGTGCAATTCGGGGACGATCATAGTGACTGAACATTCCATTTGCTAAAATGGCATCAGCAACATTCGGAAAAGTTACCAGATTGATTTCCAAAACCTGCATTAAAAAGAATGTTATGAAACTAAGTATATTATTGTCAAAAAAAAATCTAAACCAAAATAATATTGGTGTAACCACCATTTTAAATAAATAACCTTTGTTTGAAGAAAAGCATGCTCTGGCAGATTTGGCTTCAAAACATCTAATAGAAATGCAGTAGCTTCCCGTATCAAGTTCCTCTGAAAACAAAAGGCCAATATCCAAAGAAAACAAACTCATGTATTTTGCAAGGAAAACAAAGTTACTTTCACAAACAATTCCTTAAGCAGCCGACCTGAAGAAAAAGATCAGTAATGGTGTTATAATCAACTGGACAACCTCCCTCCATTTGAGACATCATCAATGCAAAATTAACAGCTCCCTGAAAGTGAAAGAACAAGTGATAACTCATCTCCTCTGAAAGGGTAATTTCCCCATTAAAACTATAAAGATCCAATCCATCAAAAAGTCCATGATACTAACATCCATTGGTCGGGAAACAATAAAAAAGCTTTTAATTTAATCAGAAATCAGAATATTCATAAAATTGACTTAAAAGGCTCTAATAAAGAGATTTAACACATTTAAACATATTTATCAATTGCTCATATGATTTGACATGCTACAATGCCTCAAACACTAAAGTGTACAGAAAACAGAAACATACCTGTGGATCCGTACGAAGAATCGTTTGCAAAAGGAACAAGTAGTCAGGAGTGTACCCAACCTGAGAAAACAATTTAGTCATAAATATTAGAAGCATGCATTAAACAAAATGCAAAGAACCAGTGGGAGAAACGATCTCCACTTGTTAGGCTGTAAAAACGAACATACACTAGAAAATGGCAATACAAAAAAATGACAATCACCTGCTTTGAGTAAATCAAGATTTTATCAAACTCCCTCCTTTCAGCAAAAGCTGCAACAACTTTTGGAGTTGCCCTAGCTTTAATGTATATTTTCAACGCAAGATCATTATCCACAGTCTACAAAAAAAAAAGAAAAGTGCCAATTAGAAAAAGGCAAAAAATGAGTCAAATCAGACTCAATTTTTTAAAGTAGAAATTTAGATAAAATTGACTAAGACACTAATATCCTGTGGGTACAAATCAAACCTTTACAAGGTCTCCCAGTTCCTCACTGCATTCCAATTTATCTTCAGCTAACCAATTCTCAAGAAGATTCTTCTTGTTTTGGTTTACCACAAGCCGAGATAACTCCAATGACTCAAATGCATTGAGCTTCCCTCTTGTTAAAAGTGTACCAAAGTACTGCAACAATGGCGGAGTCTGCCCAGATTGCACGGGAACACTCTGCAGAAATTGGGTAAAGGATTCTGATTTAGATAAAATCAACAAAAACACAAAGACAAGTATCTACATAATTAAAGAAGCAAAATGAGACCTGAAACTTGGCAACTGTATCAGGAGTGCGAAGGATCCCTTGTGGAGACTCTGCAGCAAGCTCAGCAGCTTCTTTATACTTGGTCTGAGCAAACAATTCTTGAAAACGTTGGACAACCTGAGATATCCAAAATCACAGAGTCAACATCCTTGCATACAGAAAGAACAAAATCATCGAGAACAAGGATCTAAATAAGATAACAGAAAATTGAATAACTTATATTAGACAATACTGTTAAACAAACAGGCAGTATCACTAAATGTAATCACGCAATACAAAATTGAAACACAATAAAAAATTGGAACTAAAGTAAACCAAAACACAAGACAATGACAGCATTGCAGCAAGATTGAATAATTGCAGCGAGATTGAAGAAATCCCACAATCCATGAAGAAAGTTACCACAAAAGTATCCCTCCCAATTAAAAAAGATTATTCCTTTGGATATTATTGCCTCGCAACTAAAATCTGATTATACCATAAAATCTGTTAACCCTAAAGTCTGATAACAAACATGCAGCATCACAAAATCTAATCATGCAATACCAAATTGAAAAACAAAATCAAAAAATTGGAACTGAAGTAAAGACATAAGACGACAGAATTTCAGCAAGATTGAAGAATTGCAGTGAGATTGAAGAAATCCCACAATTCATTAAGAAAGTTACCACAAAAATACCCCTGCCAATTCAAATAGATTATTCCTTTGGATATTATTATCTGGCAACTAAAATCTGATAATATCAGGTTCTTACTCCTTAATTATCATCCGAATGCAAAGATTCACAAACCATAGACCAGCAAATACACAAATCAATCCACTTACCAAGTTCTCTGCACCAGGAAGGTTTCCTCTTTTAGCCAGATTGACAGCAAGCTCCAAATTGTTCAACTGAAAAAGAAAAAAACCAGAAGTATTTGTAAGCCAGCATGCCTCACCTTAGTGATACCAGAAAACAAAACAATAAAGGCACAAAAACATACTTGACCGCTAACAAATGGCACTATTGTTGCTTCATTTACAGTAGCGAGCAACACCTGACCTCGCCTGTTGATGGCATAAAACCCCCCCACCGCTGAGGCTTCAGAGGTTAAAAATATTGGGTCTGGACTTATTCTATTTCTGTATACAGCAGTCGCTGTCTCTAGATCATAAACAAACAGCAGCCCAAGTTTGGTGATAACGTAGATCAAACTATATTTGTGAGATATCTGCCAATTAACAGAAACTTATCTTATTACTGGCACAACAATAAACAATTTACAAATAACATAATCAAAATCTTGGATATTATGCTACCTGCATAGCTACTGGAAAATCATCTTGAAAATCTGGTGGAAAGAACAGATCTGCCTGTTTCTTTGAAAACGACGGCTTACCTGCATATGGAGGTTCTGTTAGAAGATTGGAAAAATAATAGACTGAAGGATACAAAATAGAAAATTATAGCAATGATGTAGATTTCAAGAATAGTTAATATACAACCAATGCATAACAAATGCCTAATAAAATTCTAACTTAGAATGGAAATTAAAATAGGTACAAAATTCTAGGATTTCTGAGTTAAACCACAGAAATATTTAAAAGTAGTATCCCAACCAACTAAACTTGCCTGAGATCAAAGAACGTTCAGATTGTACTTTTGATTATTCCATTACTGAAAGGAGTAATGGCAAACTGTTTTATTTCTTTTTTGCATTCATTTAAAAAGGCCTTCAGTTCCCCCTCAGATATAATAAGGCGATAGCAAAGAACAACAGAAAGCATAGCAAACGGACCTGGCTGGGCACCCAGCTCAATTACATGCAACTTTGATGTAACCTGGCCAGCATTAAAAGTCTTGGTGGCAAATGAAATAAGAATAGAAGGATTCTCGTTTCCTGTAACCTGCTCAGCAGAAACAAGCGCATATGATAAGCTTCTTGTTAGATAAGAGTCTAAAATATTGAGAGAAATGGAGTAAAGTACAAGAAATATCCTCACCTTGAATTGTGCAAATGAAGCAGCATGTGCTTCAAGAGCTTGGCTACGCTGCTGATCAACAGAGAATAGTTGCATGTTCCCCTTAACCAATTGTGGCCTCTAAATGAGACAAGACACATAGGTCAAAATTGGAACTTTGCAGTGGCAAAGTGATTTTCAAAAGAGAAGTTCATAACTAATAATGATTATGCAATGAACTATATTTCCAACAATAGAGAGACCGAATGGGGAAAAAGCAAGGAAAAGAAAACTAAAAAGGGGATTAGAGGGATGCAAATCCAAAATGACACAAAACTGACAAAATAAATCACCTATTAGGGTTAATAAGTTAATTCACAGAGTTCACTGCAGCAGTTTGAACCATAGGAAACCCAACCACCACAGCAGCTTGAAGAACTTTTTAGACCCAGTTAGCTTAGGGAAATATTTTTAATATATTACCTCAAACTTTCTTGATTTTGGCATACAACATAATTAATTCACATGTTGCAGTTCTCAAATTCCCAAAATTTAATCAAATGAAGCAACAACCTCTTCTTCACAGCAAAATTAATCATTTTTAGAAAGCATTAGTCAGCAACCACATACCTCAGGGGCACCAGGGGCAATTCCAATCAAAACCAACCACTTCTCCGAAGGGTCACATTTATAGTTTATTATCTGATTGTTCACTAAATTAGCGGTTCTCTCAAACATCTTAACTGGCTCAGAATCACCTGCCGGGAGTAAGATGCAATGAGACACATAACACCAAAGAAATTTATAAAATAGATAAAAGAACATTCAACTTTTTAGAACTGAACAAAGCACCGCTGCCTATGATACTAGGTAAGGCAACAGAATAACACCTAACCTTCAATTGACCAATGATACACGGAGGTCTGTGTGACCAGGCCAAGCATTTTTGGGCTAATCCATTTCCAAAATACAACCTGAACATGAACCAAGAACAGTTTGTCAAGCTCACGCAATCAAGTTCAATATCAACTATCAATAAAAAATAATGAACATGGAGAGACAGAAAACTAATGACAGAAAATGGAATGAATACAATAAATTTAAAAATGAAAATTAAAAGAGAGAGAGAGAGAGTGAGAGTGAGTGAGAGAGAGACAACAAATAAGTTCCACCTGTTCAGGCATCTGATGTGATTTGATTTTTGCTTTCAGCTCTATGTTAAATATTTGCAAGTGATCTTGGGTTGTTCCCGGTAGTTGAGCTATAAAAGCAATGTCAAAGTCCATGAGCATAAAGCATAGATAAGTAAAAAAATCAAAGTATGCAAAAATTTAATACTAAAGATATTGAATTTCTTTCTCCATTAAAAAAGCTATCATTACAGAAATGCCAAGCAGTCCATGAATTGCATTTCAAGCATATTTTTCTTGTCTTAGTGGACACAAATTGAAGCAAATTCTACTATAGGGAGAAACTAAAATGCAATCAGTGCTGCTGACAAGCTGTTCCATGCAAATTAAACAAACAGATGTGCAAATACAGAAACCCCAGCAATATATCCATAAAAACGTAGAGTAGAAAAGTGTTAACCACTAAAAAAAACTCTAGTGCACAAACACTATGATGCTGTAAGTAGGGTCCTCGCAGTTAACTGGTATCACATTCATCTGCTCATATCAGAAAGCAAAAAAGCAAGTAGCAAACAAACCGAAAGGAGCATAAGTATCATTCCAAACAAGGTTTCCATTAAAAGAAAAGAAAAAACTATCATACAGAAGCAGGCTCTTGATCAGCCAGAGTCTAGACTAACAACATAAGACAAGAGTTCAACCATATCAATCCAATATGAGCTCTACCGACTACACAGAACAATCGTATTCAATATACAACCTTCCAATCAATGACACAATCAACTAAAAGACAAAATTAACGTGTTTAAAAAAAACAGCTGGTAGTTATGATAATCAACCTTTCAAAGCGAGGATTCTAGAATTTGGATTCATAAGAGCCGAGTCTGCTGTAATAGGCCGTCTCAACGGTTGCATCGGCATGTTCATGTCAATGATCACAACACTATTTTGCGGCGCCGTTTCTCTCACGCATATATACTTATCAGATTCCATAGTTACATTCGTGAATGTGATAAACTGAGGATTAATGCCAATGCTCGGCAACTGCAAGCATACGACACCGTTTAGATCACTCAAAATTTTCACTTTTTTAAAACGCAAAGAGGAAGTTTCAAACAGATCTAAACAGATTTTACAGAAACTAGGTCTGATAAGGTTTATAGACGTATTCGATAAAGCCTAATAACCGATTATTAGCTATAATTCAGATGAATTTTCTATAAAATCGATTGAACCGAAACGAAAAGTGAAAGGAAAAAGAATGAAACGAGAAGACTTACAGTTAAGACCTCCTTCATGGCGATGGGAGCGTTCGCGGCCGCCATAGTGGCTCAGATCAAGGGACGAAGATTCACGAATAAGGAGCAGATCTAACAGCTCAGATTGAATATTTCAATTGCGAGTCGAAACGGAACACTGAGAAAGAAACGAGAAGCAAACCTCTGCTAAGAGATCTGAACCAGAGATTAAAAACAGTTGAAAATTCTTGGAGACGAAATTTTGGTCAAGAAATGAGAAATAAAGGAAAAAAAAAGGAGCAGCAGAGGTAAAGATCCAATCTAAGGCACTCGAGACAGTACAGAAACTAGAGAAAAAACAAATGAGAATCACAAAAGGAAAAGGATGCGCAAAAAAAGTGCCCTATAGTGTTGTGCGCATTCCTGGCCCTTGATTGTTATATGGACGCAGGATTCGAGTGATAATGACCCGACCCGAATTTTTTCAATTTATTTTGAGTGGTTTTACTGCGTGCCAGGGTCACAAGGAAAGGGAAATTAACGATTGAAATATGGGAAGAAAGAGCCAAAAAAATTAATATAATTCCCTTTGTTTTTCAGTTTAATGAATTACTATTGAATTAAATGGTGATGAATTTATGTGAAGTAATTGCAAATATTCTCTTCTTTATAAACAAATCTTTATTTCAATCAAATAATATAATAAATTTAACTGAAAAATGTTAAAAAGAACTTTAAATTTAAGTCAGACCCAGCCTTTCCAGCTTCTTAATAATTCCATAGACGAAAAGAGAAGGCACTTGAAAATTAATATAATTTTCTCGATTTCTGGAGTGATCTTTGAGGGGAAAAAAGTAGAATCAAAATTCAAAATGTTCACATTTGAACAATAATCCCCAGAAAAGTAAAGGCCCAAACCAGCCCAAATTGACTCTTAAGTTGGCTGCAATTGGATTCAGCATGGGTCAAGTAATGTTTAATCCTTTTGTCTCGCTATAACCGGCCAGCGGTTGGTTTAGACAATTGCTGTATATAAATGCCTAATTTATTTTTTTGTTGTTAAGTCATTTTTTAAAAGGATTAAAAGTCAAGAGTTAGAATACAATAAGGAATCAAAGATAAACTAATTTAAAAAGGTAAACCACATGCATGTTTGATGTCCTAAAGGGGGTCAATTGACTCATCATCAATGTGTTCAGACCCTTTGAGAATGACCATTGGGTTTTATGTTCAACCATAATAATGTGGCAAACATTCTTGTCGCAAGCATTGGCCGATACATAGAACATAATTAGTCTAGAGGCATTCCTGAAGTGAGAAAATAATAATATAGCAGCAGCATCCCATGCTTACAAGAAGAAACCTTCCAAATTCAGTTTAAAACCTACTAATGCTTGTATAACTGCATTTTTAAAAAAGGACAAAAGAGATGCAACATGAGTTACTTTAATTGCATCATTTACTAAAATAAAAGAGCATTAAGAAACCATTCATCCGTTGTTGAAGATTGGAGAAGTGCCAAGCCAGCTGCCAAATTGCTAGCAATGCTGAAGCCATTCTTTGACTATGGAACAACGGAAAGCTGACCCCAGAAAAAGGCAAAAGTGCTAATCAAAATGTCAACTTGTAAGGTTGACCACGAGCAGCTGCTACAAGTACTCCACTTTAGTCTTTGAGAACTATTATCATATCAAGGGGGCCGATAATAATGATCAATGACAAACTATTTGAGGATTCCTTATAAGTCAATACCAACTATATTGCCGATATCATGATGGTAATAACCCATTGGACCTCACCTTTTAGCAGCTTGAGGTCATCAGATAACACATTGGCAGAAGGAAATGATTGCAGTCTGATGATCTGCAACTGCAAGAACTTTTGGCTTACTACAAAAACATCTTTAAAACACAGCAATATACATGTCAAACCTATTAAACCCATGAACGTTGCAGCCAGTGGTTCCTGCAGTTACCATAACCAAATGCCGTTTTCTACAGGATAACGGATGAAGCAATTTCAAAGTGTGCTTGATCTAAGTGCTCTTCTAGCTCAACAATGGCAAGATTCGATTTGAAATGGAAGACTTGCAGCAGGAGCAAAAGTTTTCTACGATCGCATCTATACAAGTCCTCTCCTAGACAAGTCCAGAAGCAAAATGCTGTAGCTGAACTATCATCACACTAATATCATCAAATGAGCCTCTCCATGACGATAATTCAGCAAGCTTTTTGCAAGCAGAAAATGGCTTAGGCTTTTCAAGACCCACGCAGAAAGGCCGAACTAAATCTACTGCCTCTTGATCAGTAACCTGTTGGCGCAAAAAAAAAATGTTCAATTCTGCATCATGATAACGCAAAATAATTATCATCAATGACGTTCAAAAGTAATAATATGAACAACTTAAGTCTAAGATATACCTTATTCCAAAGACCATCTGAGGCCAGGATCAAAAACTCACACTCGGGCTTAATTTTTAACACTTTCGTCTCTGGGTCTGCAATTACCCATTGTTTAAAATGTTTATCTCCAATCGCTCTCGATACAGCAAGAGAACCTTGAATTCTCCAAACACCACGGCAACAATCCACATAACCACCCTACAAAATTAAACGTCAAAGAGACAAACTTTAATTCCAAATTATCATTTTAATTTTTAAAACCTTCACTGTATTGTATTTGAGCTAAAGATGCACCGAGAGTAATAGTTTGATTACCAAAGCTTCAATTCTGTCTCTCTCATCGTGCCTTGAAGGATGGTGATCAGATGTCAAAGCATCTGCTACACCATTACGACTCAAAACAGCACGACAATCACCAGCATTTGATACAACAAGGTCACATTTACGAATCATTGCAGTAACACAGCAAGTACCGCCACCCACATCTTCTTTAAGAAAATCCATGTCCGTGGTTAAGTATGCCTCTCTAATTGCATCTTCAATGGCATCTTCACATGTTTTTGATACCCTTGCCATCACGTTCTTATCTAAATTCTTTGCCGCAAATTCAGCTGCCTTTGAACCTCCATGACCATCAAAAACACCAAAGAAAGCCTGCAAAAAATCTAAACCCTTAAAAATTTTAATTATGGAGACTCAAATCAATCTGCAAGGTAATGTCGGCCTTGGTCCAAAGGATCTCACGGTTTTGTAAAATTAGAGGGAAATAATACCTGTTTAGAATCTGGATTAGGATCAATAACAGCAGAGTAGCGGTCTTCCATTTTCCCTCTTCTCCCTCTCTTACAATAAACAGAATAGCCTTCCCCTTCCACCTGCACCTCCTCCTCTCCTCTAGGCATCTCCGCCGCGAACCCCAGCTCAACCGCCATTGGTGTCGGTATCTCTAGTCTCCCTGGCCTCTTCCTCTTCACCACCGGCGGCGGGACATCGGCTCCCAAGGAAAGCTGTTGCTTCGGAACGCAAAGGGATAACGGAGATTTCAATGATGACGATGACGATGATGATGACGGAGAAAACGGTGTCGCTAGGGCTGTGGATGAAAGTGGAACAGGCGATTTGGGAGATGGCAAAAGAAGAGATAACGGAGACGAAGGCGCTTGAGAACCGTTGATGCGAGGAGATAAGGGAAAAGATGAACCGTCTGATTTGCAGAAAATTGAAGGGACTTTCTTCGGTGAGAAAATGGGAGAGGGGGGAACCACTAGAGACCAAGGCATTTTCTCTTCTTCTTTCTGTCTTGAAAATCGTCGAGACGAAGGATGAATCAATGAATCGAGTGTTGTTTATAGAGAAAAAGTTTTTACTACTGTTTATATATGCGTGAGAAGAGGCATTGGACGGTGCCGGTTTTTGGTTGGTTCTCAGGATTCGAGTTAAGGCTTTGACTGAGTTTTGAATTCTGGATTTCTGAGATAATTCAAGCGCCCTTTTCCCTTGTGGCGCGTGATGTCTATATCCCGCTTTAATATGAATGGCCGTAGATAATAACTCCTTAGTTCTTAGCTAATTATACATATATATATATATATTATAT
>JBBYHO010000002.1:167649-192792 GCA_038382025.1 Adansonia gregorii | reverse complement strand
CCGCTTTAATATGAATGGCCGTAGATAATAACTCCTTAGTTCTTAGCTAATTATACATATATATATATATATTATATTTTCTTTCATAATAACAGTAATAGTCATTTTCTAACATAATTACCAAATTATTTATCTTAAATTCTAAAAATTATAAGTCTGTTAAATGTTGCAATTAAAAAAATTATCTATTAATTTTTAAAATATATCGCATGTTGAAAATGATAAAACTGTAAAAAAAAAATTTACAAATTTATCTTTAATTTTAAAGACTATCAAATTTGTTAATGTTTGTACTTAACAAATCTAGAGTTATTTACGTACATACCGTTTTCAGTTGTTAAACATAATTTTACTTTCATTGTTTTGATGAATATTATGTTTTAGTTAAATTCTATCAAAAAAAATTTTTGTTATTTCCATTTTTTTCAGTTCTTTATTATTTTCATTTTTTGATCAAAATCCCAATTTTCAAATCAAAACATCATCGAAGGTATTTATTTATAATGTTTTAATTAAGATTATAATTTAATTAAAATATATCACTTTTTATTATCTTCTTTTATTATTTATTGTAAAATCAAGTTTTGAATAGAGTAATGCATATACTTACTTTTGGGTGTGTTTTAGGGAGGGTTAAGATGGTCTCGGGAGGGTTAAAATGTTTTTATCGAATAAATTAAAAAATAAAACTAATTTTATTTTAGAAAAAAAATTTAAACAAAAATTAATTTTTTTCTAAAAAAATATATTTTAAGAAAACTAATTTTATCCTAGAAAAAAATACTTTTGTGGTTTGACTTTTTTTAGATGATTCCGATGTTTTTCCCACATCGCACGCGCTGTAACAGAGCCGAGTTGTTGATGATTAACATGCTTTTGACTTTTGTAGGTTGGAATTTCATATGCCGTTTCGATTTTTGTCAATTGAAACAAAATCCCCCCCCAAAAAAAAAAAAGTGAAAAGGCCTAGCTAATGAGAGCCAGAAGGGAGAACAATTTTGTGGTCAAATCACATTAATTAATTTCCACGGAGATTTGTTAGAGACCTAGTCTTCTTTTGTCTGCTTTCTAAATTTTTTTCTTTGAACATTTTTTGTTTTCACATTTGGTAAAAAAGTTTCGCTCTCTAAAAGCGAAAATTGGACCAAATTTCTCCGATTGTCCAGCCTCGATCAAAGAGTAGCTTGAGAATTATATACATGATACCATTAAATAATATAAAATAAATAATTAAAATATTATATAAATATTATTCTAATATATTAAAATTTATATAATAATTATAATATTTAAAAATATATAAATATAATATTATTAATATAAAAATTATTAAATTATATTTATTATAAAATATTAATTGTTTTAAAATAATATACTATTTAATAATTTTTATATCAACAAATACATAGCATTAAATCTAGCTAGAAATTTGAAGTAAGTCATAATAATTTTAATTTGGCTGTCAAAACTATGCGGCTGATTAATTAACTTTCTAGTTACTTACGTAATTTAATGCCTTTCCAACGGCATTAATCTACTTCATGTTATTAATGCATTCAACTTTTAGAAAAAGATGTTTGCTTTGCATTTAATTTGCTATATTTAATTAACCTCATTTAAGTCATGTTCAAGTTTTATTTTACGTTTTGAACCCAACGAAGATAGCAAAATAAAATTTAAATTAGAAAATTTATTTCAAGGAGGAGGCAAAAAATTAAATTTCGAGCTCAAACTTGAATTCAAAAAATATAGTAAAATACTTATATTTTTTAAAAAAATTTAAAACTAAATTAATTAATTTACATTTAAACTTAATTATATAAAAAATTTTAAAATTAAATAAAAACATCTAAACTCGAATCAAAATTATCCGACCTTTCTATTTACCATGACCCCTTCCAAGTTTCGGTGAGCTGGGAACATAGCCATTGAACAAGGATTCCATATGTAATTTTTTTGTAACGGTGAGGCGTTAGAAGTTTGCAATTAATTACCAAGCGAAACCCTTCTGCAAATAATGTTAATTAGAATAAAAAAAATTTTAAACGAAAGAGCCTATTATTATTATTATTATTATTAAAATAAGAGTAAGAACCGGCCTGAGAGAAAGGATGGTATGAAAAATGAAAACAATGCATGAATGGTTCTAATTGTTGATAAGGTCACAGCTTGCACTTTACAAGAGCATTTCTTGAATTGTTCCATCGGACAATATTTTGATTTAGTAAATCCACCGACTTTACTTTATGTTTAAAGGAAGTTGGAACTTTCAAGACCAAAACTTCGCAATATCATCTTCTCAATGCCTCACATATTAAAATACCTACTCAAGAGAAAAAGGCCATCTTGTTATCTTCGTCTTTTGACATTTATATACAACTTATATACAAACGGGAATTATTCTAAAATTGGTCAAACAAAGCAGGCAATTAAAAATGAAAATTGTATATACATATATATGCATGTGATCTGATGTGAGCAACAATTTTTACCGTTTAAATGTAATTAATTTCATGCATAGAATGATGGTTCCATAAATTGAGCACACTGAGTCCTTATAAATCTGTTTCTTATACGTCATTACTTGACTTTTAAATTTACTTGGCCAACAAGATGGTCGAATGTATATATTATTTGCAATAGACTGCCAGTCTACCTTTATTTGTTATTAGTGTTTGTTGTGGAAAAAAATTAGACATAACTTTCTATATTTTAATATGTAATCAAATATTTTAGATCACAACATTAGTCAACTAATTTCCTCCATTTAAAGATTCATTAGTTGCTTACTAGTTATTACCACTTCTCCTTGCCTTGCCGGAATCTTTTGAGAAGAGAAGCATTCCATTCAAGGCCTCACCGAATGAGTTCTAAATGGGCTGATCAAACCAATCCGATATAAAATTCAAAATTTTAAGAACTAATCCATAAACACTAAATTCGATCTTGGCATTGAGCTGCAACATTAACGAATAGATTATTAAAATATTTATTGAATAACATTACATATATTTAATATATATAAAATTATGCATATTATATATATTAGATTATGATACACTCACAATGTAAGTGGCTTAAGAAAATTGTGAATGAAATTTATTTTTGAAAAAAATTATAATCAATTATAATAAAAAAATACAAACTCATTTAAGTGAGTTGATTCACTTAAATTTAGTAAATTGAAAGTGATAACAACCTCAATCACTCTCATTATATATTATAGATATATACATATTTTCAATATAGTCCTTATTGTATATTGTTGTGTAGGCCAAATTTCCGAATTTTATGTCATACAACTATTGTTATTATTTTATTTATACCTTGCACAAGAGAAAACGTGTCATGAGTTTAAAGACTTTCCCACAACCATGCATGAGCATGACAAAAAAATAACTCGTGTCATCCTATTTTCCAACGGTGACCCTACGTGTAGTATATCATAACTTACATCTTATATTGACACCCGAATATTTAAAAAAAAAAAAATTGAATAACGTAGACGGACGATATCAGTCGAGATAACAAAAGACACGCAACTTCGAAGCCACGAGAAGAATCTGTATATGAGCTTTACCAAAGAGCCGAATCCCATCTTTTGTAATAACACACGTGCAAACGACTCGGTCGTGTCGTGTTATTCTATTTGTCCCCATGCCACTGACGTGGCATACCATCCACTTCCCTTTCGGCCACGTATCGTAGCACGCGTCACTTAGAGTGACAGCTCGTCACTCTATACTCCCACTACAAATTTCCCACTCATCTCACACCTTAATCACCAACGTTTTCAACCGTGCACAACTGGTAAAAGCATCTGTAAGCTTGGGAAAAATCAAGACAAAGGGGAAAAAGAATGGCATCAGAGAAAGAACCACACCTTGAAGCCATAAAAAACGCCCCACAGGAGGAAAAAGCAGAACTCGATGCCAGGGCCAGGCAAGGAGAGACTGTGGTTCCTGGTGGAACTCGAGGGAAAAGCCTGGAAGCCCAGATTCACCTAGCTGAAGGTAAAATTATTTTAACAGTAAAGTAAATCCCATTGTTCTGTTTAGTCAGTGGTTTACTTTTCAAGTAGTACGTAAGTAGTAGTGTTTTGATTGTGATCTTTAATAATGAAGGGAGGCACAAAGGAGGGGAGACAAGAAAGCAGCAACTAGGGAAAGAAGGGTACCAGGAAATGGGCCGCAAAGGTGGCCTCAGCAATTCTGATCAGTCTGGCGGGGAACGTGCTGCAGAAGAAGGAATTCCCATTGACGAGTCCAAGTTCAGTACCAGAAGCTAAATCTCAACATGGACGCCTCGTCTCGCTTTGCTAGAGCCTAGTCTTTTAACTGTTAAATCTTTTATTGTACTGTTTCTTTTAGGTTTTAAGTAAGAACTACGCCAGTTTACATGTAAAAACTGGCCGCGTCTAATCTATAGCTAGCTAGCTTTGGGTGCTTTTTTCTAGTGTTTTTATGTAGTTTGATGTTGTGTACTTTGAATCTTTAATGGATATGTTTGTACTGCGTAACAATATCACACAATGGGTGCTTACCAAGTAATGATAACCCATCTTTCTCCTGCATGCTTTGTTAAATTTAGATTTTTAGTACGAAGAACAACTTTCATATATTTGATATCAATATAGCTTTGTAGCTTTTGTCAGTTAATTTTTTTAATTAATCAAGGATTTGCTCATAACTCGACCTAATGAAATTCTCCTTAAAAAATATTTAACATAGAAAAAAATAAAAACAAATGATAAAATATCCGACTTTTTAAAATAAACGAAAGATTATGTTATAATTTAATGATTAATTAATTATTTTTTAAAGCTGATTACCATAATTAAATGAAAGAATGGAAGAGCTACATGCTTGAAGAGAAGAATTTTTTACTGTTATGTTAATACTCAGGCAGCGCACGGTAGTTAATCTCCTAAGCGGGGAGAAGGTATTCAAGAATCCAAACAGAAAAATCTCTAGGGTTTAGCTTTAGGGCAAAAATTAAAAAGAAAAAAAAAGGAAAGAACAAAGAGCGGGAGACAATTTCATAAATTCCCATTGCCATTGAAAAAGCACTGTTAACTCATTTCAATTCTCACTATTTTACTTACTAAACCAAAATTAGTAATCCTCTCATCGAGTCGATTCACTCCTCAAAAAAAATGCCCATCGGCGTTCGCCAACTCACCCTACTTGGCGAGTTCAAGCCGTTCGGATTAATCGCTGAGGCACTTGATGGAAAAACTCCAGATAGTTCGACTGATGATTATGATTATTTCCTCTTTGATCCGGAAATCGCGAGACAACGAGACGAGAGTTTGGATAATGAAACCTCTGCTTCGGCTCTCAGTGACCGCCGCGACCACGAGCTTTTCATTAGAGGCAACCGGTAAATAATTTCACCTTGCATTTGCTTAACAAGATTGAAGCAGTACTTTTGAATTAAAGTAGTTTAAGTATTTCTCCTTTTTCTGTTAAATTATTTTAAGCTTGAATCTAGCGATAAAAATCCTGATTTTCAGTTCGATTTAATGATTGTTACTTGCCTGCAACAGTATAATTTGGAGCATCGGTTCGAGAGTTTTTAAGAGATTCACCTTACCTTCTCCAGTCATCATGGTACTCTACTAAATTATCAATGGATCGCGAAATTAATGTTTTAGGCCATATGAAAAATAATAATATTGGTACATTTTACTCGTTTTTACTGAATGGGTTCCTGTTTTGGTGACAATTTTGCATATAATTTTAGGCATGCTGGTGTCGTATGGGTGGTAATTCCGAAGCTCTTCTTTGCGTCTTACAAATTGATTCTTTAACAATCTACAATACATCAGGTAAGCATTGTAGATGAAAGTCGATTCTCAAAAACTCGTGCTCTCTCTTTGCTTTACCGAGCATAACTGACGATTAGATGGCTTATTTCCACTAGAGAGTAGCCAATATCGTATTACCGGACTGGTTTATTCCTTTCTAAGGATACTTGGTTCATCGAGTTCATTTCGGCTGATTGAACTTAGTCTCTTAGACATTTTAGCTCAAACCTGATTTGTTATTGCAGGATAAAACTGATTATTCCAATGCTTTTGTTTTGTGTAACAGGTGAAGTAGTATCCATTCCGCTTCCTTGTTCCATCGTATCTATATGGTCCCTTCCGTTTGGACTGTTACTCCAGCAGGTGGCTGAGGGAAATTCAATAATGCCTGGCACTTTTCCATATTCAAGCCCTTCATTAGGTTCACGTGATATAAATCGTAATAGAAGAGATAGCGGGCACAGCCTGGATCATAATTTTAGTTTTCTGCCTGCATATGATCATCTTATGAAGGGTGAATCAAGTTCAATGTCATCACATTTGATTCTAAAAGATCTACTGGAAGAACCACAGGTTTGCGGTAGAATGTATCTTATTTCGATATTTTGCATAATTTCCCTTTTATTCAGATGCTTGTGTATGCATACAATTGTATATCCAATAACATTGATTCTTCGTTTTGAGCCTTTTTGAAATTTGATTTCATATTTAGAGTTGAAAATAGTATTGACTTGAATTTTGCAGTCAACTTACATTGAAGAAAGAGGAAAACTGAACATAATGAGGGATTGTGATGAAAGAACAATTTGGACTAGTGACCGTATTCCTCTAATGGCATCTTATAACAAAGGTTTGCTTTTAACTATTGTGTTACTAATACTTTTCCCTGATATTATTTTCCTTTTTCTTTTTCTTTTTTTAATCTGCAGCGTGGGTATGTTCCTCTATATCGTTTATTTATGCTTGTGTTACATTTTATGCAGTTAAAATGCAACATTCAGTTTGGGTTGTTGAAGTAATTAATTCTAGCCTTGAAGTGGAAAGTGCAAGCTTATCTGCTACAGTTCCTGCTGGTGTATTACCGAAGCGCTTCTGCTTCCGTAGAATATGGCAGGGGAAGGGTGCTTACACAGCTGCTGCTAAGGTAGTTGATCCTTTTTTGTTTTTTGCTTTTATCGTTTTGAGTGTTATCTATCTGGTTATTATCAATAGCTATAGTTGTTGATCCTTTTTTCCTTTTTTAAAGTTGGTTAATTAGGGCAATTGTTTGCATTGTAAAATTTTTGAGCACCTTCCGGAGAATTTTCTTTTTTGGGTTTATAACACTTGATAATCTTTTGCTAAATTTTAGAAATAGGTACACAGAAAGCTGCAGCTAATGTTTTTGATTCAGATAAGAGTTTAGATATCAGCTTGGAAAATCAGATTGGGTTAGGTAGGTAGGTCCCTGACCTGCCTGCTTCTTTCCGGCCAGGGATTAAAAGTTAGTCATACAGGTCCTCAGCCATCATTTGCCTAAACTTTATTGGTAATAAGATCCTTAATACCAAATTGCTTAGAGATATGCTAAAGACCGTGTCTCTCACCTGTTCTACTTGTGAAAGTTTCCTTGCCATGATGTGAGGGAATGGTAGCCTTGGTAGGATAACATACACGAGTTTGTGTTTGATTTCCCTACTTTTCCAATCCCCATTATGGTAATGGAATTGCATGCATATAATTTTCTCTGTTATGGAAAGTATTCTGATTAAGGAATTTTTTTTTTTTATAAAATTATGCCTTTGAATGTTTCCATGTATAAAGATGTCATTTAATGGACGATACTGGATAGCCATGCTGAGTGAGGGAGAGAATGACCAAAAAAGTAGTTGGAAACTATAAAGATGGAAATTACTTAGCTTCTGGAGGATATGATCTTTAAGCAGCGTACAACGGTGCAATATGATCCCTTTAGCTGATCCCATAAAATGTAGTAGGAGGAGTAACTTTTCTAACATCTATTTTATGTTTGTTTTTGTTCTTCCATCCCACGGACTTCTCATTCACCTATTCTGAAATTTATATTTATTTTTATGTTGCTGTTTCCTCTACCAGCATTTGATGATTTAGCTATTTTCATTTAACTATCGGCCTCATATGTTTCCAGGTTTTTCTTGCAACTGATGATGATGCAGCTCCTGTAATTTGCTTTCTTCTCTTAGAACAAAAAAAGTTACTGTCTTTAAGGCTTCAGACTGTTGAAATAAATAGCGAGATTCTATATGATGTTAAACCTGATATGAGCTGGAGCATACCGGCAATTGCTGCTGCTCCTGTCATTGTGACACGACCCGGGTATTGCTACTTTTTTTTTTATTTACATTTAAGCGGCTGATTTTCTAAGATTCTTTGGTATGATTTTCTTTGATTTTTTTTCCAGTGTGAAGGTGGGATTGCTTCCATATACAGACATCATTGTTTTGGCACCAGAAAACATATTATTTCTTTATGTAAGTTATTCCCTTACATGCATTTGACCTAAACTTATAGACGGTTTATAGTATTTGCGTAACCAGTTTTCTACCAAAGGTATTTTTTGTCTTTTGCACCCTCCCTGTTGCTGATATTCTAGGATACTGTTATGGTCTTTGTTTTGTTTCTGTCAATCATGCTGACATGCAGTTAAATATCTCTTTGCTTGTAATCCATGCTTCAGTTTTTCAGGGAAGCTAAATTTTTTTCTTCTGATGTAGACTTTCCAATTTTTATTGGATGTCTTTCCATTTGGAAGTTCATCTTACCTCCTTTTTCTTGGCCTTTCTACCATAATGGATCTCTATAGCATGTTGTAAAAATATGTTCCTCAAAGCTACCACTGGTGTTTGGGTCCCGTGTGGGATTACGCAGTGGCTCTTGGTTTTCAAGCCTTTTAATGTGAGATCTTGAAGCCAGCTGATATGAGATAGGGATGGAGTTAGGTGAGAGATATAGCTTTGATGGGCATGTCGGGGTATGGCTTGGTAAGTTAACCGAAGGCAAGAAGAAAATGATAAAGTTTAAAGGTTTAATTTACTTAGGTACTGGGTCATGGAATGTATTTTTTGTTGGTCTTGGGTTTCCAAACTTGAATATAGTCCTTTAGATTTGAAGAATTATGGTTGGCTAACATCTAGAATTGGGAAATCAAAACTAAAAAGCCAATAACGAGTAAGAAAATATTTGTGAACTTTTGATGAAAAAGAGATAGTAATACTCCAAGATAACTCAGTTTTCTAATGCTAATTACATAATATAATTTGTCCGTTTAAACACTCTTACTTTAAGGCCCCATTTTTTTCCCAAGTCTTTTACAAATTTTGAACAGTCGCTAAGGCCTAGACACACGTAAGTCATCCATGCCCAAGTCCAAGGAAAGTAGATCGTTTAGTAATTTTCTTCTGCGTTCATCATTAATCTTTTGATTATATTATCTCTATTCCGGACAGAACATCAATAAAAGGTTGATTGACTATTCTCTTGTCAGTAGTTCATAATCTACATGTGATGTAAATGCAGTCAGGGAAGCAATGCCTTTGCAGGTATCTGCTGCCTTCATGTTTGGGCAAAGGAAATCTCTCTCGTAATTTGGGATTCACAGAAGCAGCATCCATTCCCCATGACCTGAAGATTGTAGGACTGGCTGATGCTGTTGAGGCACGTATCAATGTTAAAGTAAATAATCGGCAGGTATTATAACTCCATGCTCATAGTTTATCAGTTCAAGTGCTCTATTCTTGTTATTCAGTTGGTCATTATTTCTAAGTCTGTGGTTTTATTTTCTCTGTTGCACGACTTTTTTGAGCCCTGTAAGTTAAGCTTTTGATTTCTGTTTCCAATAATATTGCAAGCACTTAAAGTTTTGTGCTAGGGAAAATCCTGGTAGCCCTTAAGTTAGTTCTGCATAGCACACTATAAAAGTTTCATGTTTTAATATCTCAGAGATGAGCTTTAAAAATTTTATTTTTCATGCATATACAGATGTTTCGATGTGCACTTCGTAGAGGTCCTTCATCATCGTTGGCCAATGACTCCATCACAGCAATGGCTGAGGGGCTCAGTCCGAGTTTCTATAATCATTTTCTTGTTCTTCTTTGGGGAGTTGGTGAATCTGGCTACTTGCCAGAGGCTAATTCTACTGTTGATTCTGAATGGAACTCTTTTTGTGATACCATCATGCAAATGTGCAAGCAGTCATCTGTAGTTTCTCAAGAGATTCCAAAGTCATCTTGGGAGTTTCTTCTTAATAGTAAATTTCACACGAACTACTGCAAAATTAACTCTATGATTGGGTGGTCTTCTAGTACAGCACTCGATAGACCAGGATTGGATTCAACGAAATCAAATATAGATAGTAAAACAAGTTCAGAAAAATCATTTTACTCCGATCTATTGAGGGAGAGTTTGGATGCTCTGCATGCAGTTTATGAAAGTCTGAAAATGGATAATCTTCGGCGAAGGTAAATCTAAATCCTATCCATTTTTCTCTCTTCACATGCTTTAGATTTTGAAGTCTTTTTCCAACTAATCTTTGTGTCTGTTGTTTATTCAGTTTTTCTTGCCTTTTATTTTGTCTTGCTGCCACTTTTTTCAATGCGGTTGCTTCAGTTGATAATAATTTCACAATTATCTCTGTTTCATGGCTATAATGTAATGGCTATTCATTTTGACTGCTAATAGTTGTTTCTTTTTGGATTTACTTCAGCAGTTTGCAAAAATATCTTTCTGATTTTGTGTTTTATGGTGCAAATTTCCTTAAAAAGGGATTTGGAACTTCTGGCAATTCTATTGTGTAATATTGCAAATTTCTTGGGTGAAGAATGCTATTTGGATCATTACGTCCGTGATTTTCCTGCTCTTTGCAAGACAGTCAGAATGGGCAGAAACTCTTTGTCCAGGAAAACTCCTTTTAGTTTATTCAGATGGCTGGAATATTGTGTGCAGCATGGATGCTCTCCTGATAATACTAACAATCTTCCACTTGTAGTCTGTAAAGGTGGAAGTTCTGTGGTGAGCTGGGCACGGAAGATTGTATCTTTTTACAGTTTATTATGTGGTGCTAAACTCATCGGAAAAAAGCTTTCATCTGGTGTTAGCTGCAACATTGCCTCTGGATCATTTTGCTCTAACGAGGAGCTCACAGTGTTGGCAATGGTCGGGGAGAAATTTGGATTGAAAGAGTTAGATTCTTTGCCTTCTGGTGTATCTCTTCCTCTTCGACATGTGAGCTTCAGTAACCCATAATACATGTGATATTTTAATCAAATACTTCTTACAAGGCTTGAAGATTTAATGATTTTAGTTCAACTATCTGTGACATTATAATATAAAAGGAATACTAGGTTATTAATGACATTGTTAAACATAAATATTACCAATGATTATGGCTGGACACTGGTTATTATTCATTCTGGTCCTTTTATGTTAATATGTTTTCCACATTAAATAGATTTGTTATTCATTCTCACCCCTGAAGATGATTCTATGATTTTCGTCATTGCACTTCTACTTTCACATTGTGCTTCTTCCACTATGAAAATTAGTTTTCCTTTTTTGTGATGTTTCATTGTGCAGTTACTTAAAAGAAAGCACTTTAATGTTGATGTAATCAGAATTTATATACCTTTGAACATTTACTCACTAAAAGGGCGATTTTTAATGAGAACTTAAAAAGAGTTAAAATTATTAAAATCTGTGTCATTATAGAAGCTTTTAGTTAACTTTTTGCATCTTTACTGATAACCTATCTTCTTCCCTTTTTCTTTTTTCCTTTGCTTTACTCACGAATCATGATTGTTTGTGAATTTGCTTCTTAGGCTTTGGATAAGTGTCGGGAATCTCCTTCTGCTGACTGGCCTGCAGCTGCATATGTACTTATTGGTCGAGAGGACTTGGCTTTGTCTTGTTTGGCATATTCATGCAAATTTAAGGAACTCAAAACACAAACAAATGTCAATTTGGTCTCTATGTCTACACCTTACATGCTGCATTTGCATCCTGTGACAATTCCTTCAACAGTATCTGATACCATTGGCCTGGAAAGCACCAGGTTTGAGGATACAGATTCCATTGATGGATCCATGGCTGATGGCATGGAGAATATATTCAGCTGTTGCACCCAGCTGCGATATGGTCGAGATCTACGATTAAATGAGGTCAGGTTTGGTCCACTCTTCTAAAAATAACGTCAAAGGCTGTATATTGAGTTTAGAAGTGACTGGTCTATGATCTTCAGTGATACCTCCTTAGATCTGGAATCAAATTAGGAAGGGCTTCCCCTTTTTACAAACTGAAATGGGATCGCATATTTAGTGTTCCTTCTGTTGTTAATAGTTCTTGTTGCATGCTTATGGATATTGTCTCTTTAATTATTATGGACAGTAGAAATATGGTTCTTGAAATTCCTTTTGTCTCTTCCCGCTTACCACTGTAACTGCTACTAGGTGAGGCGCCTTCTATGCTCTGCAAGACCTGTGGCTATTCAAACATCTGTCAACCCAAGTGTCTCCGATCAGGATCTCCAACAGGTATGCTTCTCTTTTTTGCTTGGTTTGAATGTTGATATTAGTTTTTTTTCTCTCTAGAGCATTGTAGCTTCGGTTTTAATCATTAGCTAATAAATTGTTGTACCAACATACGCTACCACATGTATCTCTATATGTTCTTAAACACACTGAATACATTAGCCAATAATATCCTCCTCCCTTTGACAACATGTTTGATAGTTCCTCTACAAGGAGACAGTGATAATGCTTAAGAAGGCTCGCAAAATACCTTAAGATTTTCTCATGAATCTCTGACATAATATGCATAAACAGTTCATGGAATGAAATTCATCCAGTTTGGTATTCTCTTCTATCTGACATGTTATCCATCATTTTAGAAGAGTAATGATATGATGACTATAGTTTGCTCTGGGCAAATGCTCAATGCAAATTGCATATTTTAACGTTGCTTGTTGTTTTGTTTGTACAGGCTCAACTCTGGCAGCTTGCACAAAGGACCACTGCTCTTCCTCTTGGCCGTGGGGCATTTACTCTAGCAACTATATTTACTCTTTTAACAGAGGTCCTCATGCTTTTGTGTTTTTACATTTATTTTCAACAGTTGATTGTTTTTTATGAGATATATACACTACTTTTCTGATGGAATCCCTTGCCAATTTATGCAGGCCTTTACTGTCCCAAAGCTTGTTTTAGCAGGGCGGTTGCCTGCCCAACAAAATGCCACTGTAGGTCCATTCATGATTCTTTTACTAGTTCATTTCTTTTTCACATGCATTTATTCTTTGGGTAATATCATGTGTGCTGTCAGGTTTCCCTTTGAGTGAGTAACTGTATTATCAATAATGACAATTTAGAACTAGAAAACTTGAGCAAAATATTATTATATTTGGAATATAAATCTCGCTCTGTATTTTCAAGATTCATTGCCTATTATTGTTTTTACTGTAGGAAGCTTGGGTTAAGAATTTTATGTTTAGCCAATGAAACCTCTTGTAATCCAGCTCTCTTCCTTACTCTTCTTTCTTTATAACTTTTTCCCATTTATCTCATTTGCATCGATTGCACTTTTTTATATTTATTTTCTGCATTTTGTTGCACTTATAGGTTAATCTTGATCCAAGCATAAGGAACATGCAAGAACTTAAGTTATGGCCAGAGTTCCACAATGCTGTTGCTGCCGGGTTAAGACTGGCCCCCCTTCAGGTTATATGATATCTTAAGATAGTGCAATACCTGTTCTGTGATGGGCGAAAAGTTTATATGTTTCTTCATGGACTAATTCTTTATCTAACTGCTTATGTTGGCCGGACTGATTTTCATATTTCATGATTATATGGTTAAAAGTACCTCCTGAAATTTGAGGATGTATGTTCTCATTTATGCCAATTTGTAAAGCCTATGCTCTATTTAAGTTCATTTTCTTTTGCTCAGTTGTTATTGTGCTAATATATTATGTGGTTTATGCATACGTAATTGTTTGTCCTGAATTATTACGTGATGCATTTTAAGTTTTTGTAGGGAAAAGTGTCAAGAACATGGATAGTATATAACAAGCCTGAGGAACCAAATGTAGTTCATGCTGGACTTCTCCTTGCACTGGGATTGCATGGATTTCTGCGTGTTTTAACTATTACGGACATATACCAATACTTTTCACAGGTTTCCTTGTTTGTTAACATCATCTTCTTGCAATTGATTGGTTGCAGCACAACAGCTTTAGTTATGTGTGATCCTGTGACTGGTTCTGGAATTCGCAAGATAAGAAAAGGGAGAAACAAGTATTGGCTAATTGCATTTCCTGAATGAAAGAAAGAATTTTATAATGAAAAATCACGTTTCGGAGTCTTTAATTGTAAGATGACCTGAATGTAATTGCATTCACTTTGTGATTTCTGGTATCTTTATAGCTTTAATCACTGAGGTGGGAACTTTTCTATCACACCATGTAATACGCTTACTACTTTTGATAAAATACATTGAATACTCAAATAGCCTTTTCCCCCCTCCATTATGTTTTAATATACTTAACTGATTTTTTCACCAATAGGAACATGAAAGCACAACAGTAGGTTTAATGCTTGGTCTGGCAGCTTCTTATAGAGGGACTATGCAACCTGCAATATCAAAGGTTATAATATATGCTTTTTCGAGCTTAGCATTTGTTTCTACCTTGATCTCTTGTTGTTTATAAGCAGTAGTGCCTAAGATTTGCTGATAATATTAACATTCTTCCATCATTGCTGATCAACATATATCTGTTATACCATTTACTTGACCTGCACGATGGCTCTCTACCCTATACAGTGCCTTTATGTCCATATACCTGCTCAACATCCATCTTCCTTTCCAGAGTTGGAGTTACCAACACTGCTGCAAGTAAGACATTTTACTTCTCTCATTATATCATTTACTTGTGCATTAGGAACATATATGCATGGATTCATTCACTCTTATCACCAGCATTGACCTTTGAACTGAAATAAACCTTGCATATTCAACTTTTCCGAGTAGTGAAATATTGTTCTGTGAGTGCCTTTATATGAACATTAAAGTTATCTGTTCATATTTTTCCATTCTCTAGAATAATGATTCTCACAACCTTTTCTGGATTCTACAGACAGCAGCACTAATGTCAGTTGGGCTTCTTTTTGAAGGATCAGCACACCCTCAAACAATGCAAACGTTGTTGGTATGATTCTACCTCTTATAGTTCTACACTTCTTTTGCTTATAAACTTAAGAGGATGTTGTTTTACGCACAATTGTTGGTCAACAAGAAGCATCCTTTCCCCTACTCCTGAGAAAATTGAAAACTACATTTGAAATGCATATACGCATACCCACATACATATATTAAAATGGACATATACCTACATAATCAATGTGTATGGATACACACGCATATGGATACCTCAGACATGCAAGATATATCTTCTAGGTTCCAATTTCTTCGCATAACAAATTTCTTTAGGTCGAAAGCGGAGTTTGGTTCTGTTAATCAGTAACAATGATTAACAAGCATTATGGTGAAAAAAATGCTTATCCCTATCATTGTAAACATATTCAGCACTTTTGGACTGTTTCTACACTCTTAATTCTTAATTGTTTACCAGATGTCTTGTAGTTAAACTTGCTTGTTATTTCTTGCAGGGTGAAATAGGCCGAAGAAGTGGAGGTGACAACGTCCTTGAAAGGGAGGGTTATGCTGTTTCTGCAGGCTTTTCGTTGGGTCTTGTTGCATTGGGTATGGATCATTCCAGGCTTTTATATTAATGAGTGCCTTTAAGTTTTGGTCCTAGCTAACTGCTCTCTTAAATGAAGGACGAGGGGAAGAGGCATTGGGATTCATGGATACACTGGTTGATCGACTATTCCAGTATATTGGTGGAAAGGATATTCGTAATGTATACTGCCCAGTTTAAACTTGATTTGTTCTTTTGCATTTTGTTCTGGTGGATGGTATTGTTAAAAATCACTGCTTCTTTACATTTTAGGAGCAGACAAACAAATGAGACAGCTAAAGAAAAAAAAAAAAAAAAACTATGGATGAGTATCTTGGGGAGGATGGTGCATTTTCCGTTTTTTTTTCCCTTGAATTTCTGTACATTGTCTAAAGTGCAAATCCTCCCTTTCTACTTTCTCTTCTTTTGCCAACTATTTAGTCTATTTCAATCAGGAAAGATCCCTTCTGCTTGCAGCGTCAACGGATGAACACAACCGGAGCACTGGGCAGGTTTGTAACCTACTTTGACTAAGTTCCCTACTTATAACCTTGTGTTTGAAAATAATGTTAATATATACAATTTTTTAACTCAAGGCCACTGATATCTGTTGTTTTGGCATACTAGATGATGGATGGAACCACTGTCAATGTTGATGTCACCGCACCTGGGGCAATAATAGCTCTTGCTCTAATGTTTTTGAAGGTAATGTTTAATGTTGACAAATAAGAGCAGATTATCACATGACTGTATATGACATAAATCAGATATATTCACCTTTCTCATTTTATATGCCAGAGTGAATCGGAGGCGATTGTCTCCAGCCTTACAATCCCTAAAACGCATTTTGATTTGCAATATGTGAGGCCTGATTTTATAATGCTTCGTGTCATTGCTCGGAATTTGATAATGTGGGGCAGGTAATTTACTTGAAAAATGTCTTAACAATTGAAGCATTCACTGGATAAGCTTCTAGTCTTTAGATCTGAGTTTAAGATTATTGTCTTCAGGATTCATCCCTCTAAAGACTGGATTCAGTCACAGATTCCTGAAATTGTGAAAAATGGTGTCAAAGGCCTCAGAGATGATAATATGGATATCGATGAAATGGATGCAGAAACTATTGTCCAGGCTTATGTCAATATAGTAGCTGGGGCATGTATTTCTCTTGGTATGGTATTCCATCTGATTCATATATTATTTACTAAGTCTAGTCTTGCATAACCTTATCATACACACGCATCAGTATAGGAGTATCTTAAATCTGTTATGATTAATTGTTGGCAGGGTTGAGATTTGCTGGCACAAAGGATGCAAATGCACAGGAGTTGCTTTATGAATATGCTGTTAACTTTCTGAACGAGGTCTTGCATACAATATGCTAATTTTCAAGAAGTAGAATTTGTTTTTGAGAGATAAATGAGTTATTTTAATGGCTGCAGATCAAGCCTGTTTCCACTACAAATAGGAATACCTTCCCCAACGGTTTATCTCAGTATGTTGATCGAGGCACATTGGAGATATGCCTTCATCTTATTGTTCTGTCGTTGTCTGTGGTAAATGAAGTTGACCATATTATGATGATGATGATGATTATTATTATCATTATCTTCTGCCAATTTCTGCTAAGTAATAGTGGTAACTACTGAGACATTTTGAACGTAGGTTATGGCTGGTACTGGACATTTGCAAACCTTCCGGCTTTTAAGGTTTCTTCGCAACCGGAGCTCGGTTGATGGGCATGCTAATTATGGTATTCAGATGGCGGTAATGTTTCTATGCACGCCATAGTGAGAAAACAACTGAATTATATCAACTGCTCATTATGTACTTTTCCAGAAGATTTAAGATATTTGACACTCTTACGTGCTTATTTTTATGATCTCCTCATGCATGTCATAAGCTCTCAAATTATGTGCAAAGTACAATTTTTATTCTACGAATATATAAGATAAAGATAATAAACTGGTTAATGCATATGGATTCTACAATTCACCTGCTGCAAAAGAAAATCATATGTTAATCATCATACATTTCAAGCTGTTAATATATCCTGCACCACCATGCCAAATGCCTAATCATTGTTGAATCTATGACACCAAGGCCTTATAAACCCATTGAAGCATTGAGGGTTAAATGATTCTTCTTCCATTTCTTCATGGAACATTAAGAATGTCTCTATGGCCAATCTTTCATCAGAAAACAATTCTGAATGCATAAGAACGGTTTGGCTTAGCCAAAGATGGGCTTCTTCCATGAGATGAACCATATCATGTTTGCTTGCAATACTCTAAAATGGACAGGTTTACTAACATACATTCAAACAGTTTGCTTCTTTCTAGGGCCTCTCAATTTATTTATAAGCATATACTGATTTTAGGTGAGCTTAGCAATTGGTTTCTTATTTCTTGGTGGAGGCGTAAGGACATTTTCTACCAGCAAAAGTTCCATTGCCGCATTGCTTATCACTCTTTATCCAAGGTTGCCTACTGGACCCAATGATAACCGTTGCCACCTGCAGGTATGTTAAGTTTGAGTATTACAGTGTTTTTCAGATAGCTTAAAATTGTTTGGGTGGGAATAGTAAATGGTAGAACACAAGCATTGCAAAAATATTTTACTATTGGTTTTTGACAGTGCATTCTTCCAATGGCTCCTATTTTTGCTTGAAGAGACTAGAATTCTTTGGCATTGTTTCCTAATTCAGACATATGTTGTACTTATCCCTCTTTTATATAATTGTGTATTTTCCAGGCATTCAGACATTTGTATGTCCTTGCAACGGAGGCTCGTTGGCTTCAAACTGTTGATGTCGACACTGGTCTGCCTGTTTATGCTCCTCTTGAACTTACAATCAAGGAAACTGAGCATTATTCAGAAACAAGTTATTGTGAGATTACTCCTTGCATTCTGCCCGAGCGTTCTATTGTAAGTTTCAAGAACTGCTACAAGCTTACGAGGATTGTCATTATTTTCAGACTGACTTTAACTTTCCATGGAAGTGAACTTTGGAGGTTAATTAGCATGAATCTGCTAGCTTTCATGTGACAATTTGAAGTAATGTTTATGACATGGGAAAACTTTCTGTTGCTATGGTAGTGAATCTTGTGAAATAATCCAAGTTAAGCAAAGTGCATGTCAACTGCATCAGAATCCACCTGTCCGCTAACTATGTCTATTAATCAGAAAATTTCTCATGTTTGATGCTTTTTTGGACATGTTATTGCAGTTAAAGACGGTTCGTGTCTGCGGCCCTCGATACTGGCCTCAGGCCATTGAACTGGTTCCTGAAGGTGAAGTTTGTTGCTGCATTTTCTTGCTATATTTCAATTTTCATATTTTTTGATAATTTATGTTCTTCCCCTACAGACGAGCCTTGGTGGAGTTTTGGCAACAGGAATGACCCATTTAACTCTGGTATTCTCCATGTCAAACGGAAGGTTGGAGCTTGTTCATATGTGGATGATCCTGTAGGGTGTCAGTCATTGCTCTCTCGAGCAATGCACAAGGTTTGGTTGGCAGAACTTTACCATTTACTTGCCCTTGCCTTGTTATAGTTCAGGCTTATCATGGATGTTGATTTCCCTGTTATTTAGGTGTTTGGTTTGAGAAGTCTAAGAGGAGGTAATCCAAGTAATAATAGCGACAATGGACCTGCTGCTGTTACTGTTGACCAGCTGGTCAGCACCTTCTCATCTGATCCAAGCTTAATAGCTTTTGCTCAACTTTGCCATGACCTTTCCTGGAATAGCAGGCAAGTCCACGAAACTCCATTTTTTTAAAATTTTTTCAAGATTCGGACCTCCGCTTCTAGGACCTGCAATGCAGTATCCTTTTTCACTGGGCTGAACTCTATTTGTGCTTCAACTCCCCCCCCTCCCCGGGTCCTCACCCACGCCCTCCCTTTGTAGATTTGGGTTTTAGTTTCATGGTCTTTGGAACGTTTTGCTCTTGAGGATTTATTTTCGATGACAATTGTAAATCATACTAAGTGTTGAATAAATTTGAGGTGCCTATATTATTATCTATTTCCTAATTTAGATGCAGTGTTTGTGGGAAAATGAAAAAGAAATGGAGATATCTACTCTGCATATTTTTTTCTCCATTAAAAGAGACGATTTTTTTTTGGGGGGGGCTTATTTACAAGTCAACGTGCTTGCAGATCTGATGTTGATTTCCAGGAGTTTTGCCTGCAAGTATTATTTGAGTGTATAACCAAGGACAGACCAGCTCTTTTGCAGGTAATAGTCTTATTTAGTCCTAAATTCTTCTTTTTTATGTGTGACTGTTCTCAATTACAATGTCATGTCAACTGGAAATAAGTTAATTTCTTGGCTTGCCAATATGATGTCAATCAGATCAAGTTATCTTGATGTTTAAATGGTTTGGTCTATGTCACTTTAAGCTTGTCATTTGTTTTTTCATCATGTGAATGTCTTCATAATTATCTATAAGATGTTAATGCCTTTCTGCTTGTTAGGTCTATTTATCCTTGTACACCACAATTGGCTCATTGGCAGAGCAGGTTTCTAGTAGCAATGTTCTTGTTAGCGACTCACTATCTGTCTCTAGTTTAAAGGTACTTTCCCATTAACTGATTTATGTATTCTTGTTTCATGGTACAGTTATTTTGTTTAAGTTGTGGAATCTCAGTTCTTTTGTTGTGTAAACAACTAAAGTACCTAAGTTATAGTGATCGCAAATTGCGTAAATACTTGCTTTTGGTTGTTAAAATAACTGGCTTTTATGATAACCTTTTTTTTTTCCCCAGCTTGCACTGTCCTATAATGAGGCAGTCTTGACCGGAAGGTTGAGCACTTCAAGAGGCAGCATTGTTCAATCTATCTTTTTAGGGTCTCTTCGGAAACGGGTAGAAGAGCTCCTAAACTGTTCAGAGGCATTAAAAAACGATTTGCATAATTATTTGAACTCGGGTAGTTGGCCTGGCTATGGATCCTTCAGGGTTAAAAGTTCAACAATCCTTTCTTGGTATCTTCAATGGTTTGGTGTACCAGCCCCACTAACGATCAAGACAATGGTGGACAAAATTAAGCCTATGAATATCTCATCATCTCCTGTACCGTTGTTATGTTTGTTATTACCTGGCACTCACATTACCGCAATTGAAGAGATAAATCGGTTTTTGTTGTCTTCCTGAGTGGGCAGATGGAAGACCTTAGCATTTTTCCGCTTGGTGCCAACCGCCAATTGCAGCGTCTTCCCTGGTACAGTTCATTAAAAATCATTTTAAATTGTAGTTAGCAAAGAGGCAAAGTAGAGGTACCTTAAACTGAGTTACAATGAGAAGAAAAATACATGCTTTAAGCCTTCAATATTCCAAATATTTGACACTGACATGGTCCATGATCTGATTTGCAGAAGAAAAGTACTGCAAACAGGCTTAAAAACGAGAAATTGCTGGTGCTACGTTTCTGAAAAAGCAGAAAGGAGATGAACTACGAATAATTTCGGAGAAGTTACCAACCATAGTAGGAATATGTTGTATGCAATGAACACAATACCGGGAGTTTTAGGGTTTAATTCATGGTAAGCGCCATCTGCTTAACATTGGCAGCGATGTAAAAATAGACGTAAATGTAGAGTTCGAGTTAGTATTTAACTAATGTTTATTTAAGTTCATTGTTCTGCGGATTAGATTATATTCATACAAATACCATTTTATAATGTATGGGCAGCCAATTAGATTGTTTAATAAATTTTAGTTTTTAAAAGCTGTCCTTGAAATATTCTATGTTTATGTTAAACTGTTCGGTTGCACTGTCTCACAATCTTATCGTATTTAGAAAAGATAATAAGTGCTCAAAATAACAAAGATGAGGTTTGAAGAGAAAAAGCTGGCTTGCAACATTTTAAACTGATCTTGCTAGGGTGTAGCTTTCCTTTATTTGAAGGAATCAACAACCTTGAAAATTGCCTGTAGTGGCTATATTATACATTATATCTTAAAATGAAGAACCAAATTTTTGTTGACAAGAATTTGAAATTTAGTATAGTTAAGTCTATGCAATCACTTTAAGAGAGAATATTCAGCAAATTAAAAATTTAAATATTAATATTTATAATTTTTTTTATTTCGAGGTTGAAGCCTCTTTTGTGTAAAAAAAAAAATTTGCTGATATGTCATTTGTGGAATCTTTAATCCGTTGTCTTTTGTTTGCTTTGGGTATTGCAATTATTAGTTGTCATCAAAAGTCCAAGCAAGACAAATCTATATCTATAAACAAATAATTAGGTATTGACCTTAAAGATACTAATTACTCAATGATGAGCTAGAAACCAAACTCTTCCGCAGCTGTGAGGGCAGGAAATCTTTGCAAACAACTGCTTTTAAATTTAATCCCTAAAAACAAAGTCAAGTCTGTCTTCAACATTTATAAGTAGTGACTTCAATGCCATTTCCCCAAATACTAGAAACTAGCAAGCATGACTTTGTTTAAAAAAAAAAAAAAGGAAGAAAATAAGCATGTCAAAAATGAAATAAAATTTTCTGATTAATTTAAGAATAAATGACACAAACATGTAAGGTGCAGCAATTTCTTGAGATTTTGCTATACAGCTACATAAACTGAATCAAGAACCCTTCGGTAATTCAGATTCAATTCCAGTTTGTAGTTCATCAATATTTCAAAAAAAAAAAGTGTAAGACTGTAGATGGTCAAGAATGTGAAATAATATGTGTAAAGAGGAGTTCATTCCATGTATCAGGTAACCCTGGTAGGCACCAATGGATACAGTCTGCAAATCTGGCTGGATCAGCCTGCTGCTCTGGGGTTATCAATCGGCCTTGCCTGGTGGTATAAACAGATGTATGTGCATCTTTTCGTTACTCGGAGAGGCCGGTGATGTTGAGGAAGTAGACAGGTACTTTCATGGATTTAGTCACGTTTGCTGCTATCAGAAATAGTCTATGGTCAGTGCCAACATTTGGTGGGTTCGACGTGTTCATCACTGGAAGAGTTTCCTTTGCACATCGAATTCCGTCCAAATTGTCCCAATCCGAACTCCTGTTCATTCAAGTGATGAACAATTAAATGACAGATTCAAGTAGCCACCCACAACTATAAACAATGATTATGCAAAAAAAAAAAAGTTGAAGACTTTTAACTTGATGTGAAGAGGGGACATGCTCATGAAGTAGACTGAAGTGAACTTGGAATCAACATTTTCTTCAATCCACTTAGCCCATGTTTTCAGAACTCTCCCATAAGCTATAGGCCGCTGGATTTCATCATACTCAATGGGATCTGCATCAAATGTTCCTCGTCTTTCCAAGAAAACATCACATTGAAATGTACTGATCAACCTCATGGATAAAAATTTTCATGCTTTCCTTTATGCAGATAAGTTCATAGCAGAATAAAAAACCTGGTTTTTAAATACTTACAAGACTTTGATATATCCAGTATTCATCCACCAGATATATGTGTTAAAAATCAAGTAATCTACACCCTTCCAATCATATCCACCATTCTTAATCGATCCAGGCATGATTATGCGATCTTTTATGCTGTGCCTCCATGGATTGTCTGAATTAGATTCGACCAGAAATGGTGCCCAATAGAACTCCACTGTTGTATTATACTCCTATGCTAACATTCAATAAATATGTCAAATCCACTGGGTAAAAGAACCTGTGAGTTGGCTTTGAATTTTCAATTCATTAAATAGTGGAAACCAATTATATGACTCATTTCCCATTATCCCGTTTCTTTGATTTGCACATCTTTTCATGTAGTTGCACATAAACAAATTTCATGTGCTATTATAATAATCCCACACATGCAATCATTTCAACATGGAAGTAAATCAGACAGGTTGTCCGCAAGTGAAGACCCCTTTAAGAGTTCTTGCCCAGATTTTAGAGAATTAAACAAAAAGGGAAAAAAAGAAAAACTATTCTTCAAACTTCTGAAAAGATCTGAAACTAGCATCTTAAATTGAATTAGAGATTAATGAAGAAATATACCTTAATGCTGAAGATAACTAATGAACCTGACTGTTTGAGGCTCTTCTTTCCTGGAGAAATTGCAGATTGAAGCAGACAAACCATGGATTCCCACTGGTTTCGATTTAACGAATCCCCCACAAACATAAGCCTCTTTCCACGAAGTTTTTCAAGCAACAATCTCGGTTTGAATCTTACCATACCAAAACAAGGAAAAAAAAAAAAAAACCAAGTAGCTCAGCAACTAATTAATTGCACCCTTTTTTTATCCTCAAGAGACAATTCAAAAATGTTACCAACTGATACACTTACTCGGGCAAAGAACAATCCCTGGGTTGCCACCTCCAATTCTGGTAAAGAGAATCCTGTCTTCCATTTCTAATGCAAGTCACTTGTTCTGACAGAAACTCACATTCATCTTCTTTATATAACGGGTGGCTAATATTATCAAAAACCCACTTCCCAGTGAAGATATCACAATCCTTAAGTGGTAGCTTAGCCTTATCCTCATCTTCCTCCATGATTCCTAGAGTTCTAAACCTTGACAAGAAAATTGACCTTGTCACCTGTCTAAAATCTCCATTGTAGATAAACCATTTGAATAGAGGCATCAACATCAGGGAAACCAGAACAAGTACATGGTAGCTTTTACTTTTATGGCTGATGTTGCATCTGTGTTTCATAGCTTGAAGAAATGAAACAGCAAAACACTAAGACAAAGATTAGGCAAAAAAAAAAAATGAAAAGCTGAAAGAGAATTAGGACTAACCTCGAGTAGTTCTTTAAGTAGCAGCTGCTGGTTTAGCTATCTGCAAAAGTGAGATTTCTCTAACTGTGTTTCCCACTTTTTCCTTTTGATGATCAGTTTCTGACTACAATCTTCATATCTGACAAAGAGAACTGAATTCAGTCAGGATATGTTGATATCTCCGCAGTTTTTTCAAGTCTAAAGTTACTGTTATTAGACCACTTCAGACTTGAAAACTACATGGTGAATAGATTATAACTATATTAATTTCTTATTAATGCTTGCCTCATCAAAATCTAGGAAAACTGTAAATTATAAGAAAATGCCATAAAAGTAAGGTCTTCACTCTTCACTCTTCACTGAGTACTGCTATCAATAGCCACTTATTTTATTTAATTCCATTCCCCGAAGATATGTGGTATGGAGGCTTTTGTAGCAGGCATGCCTTTACCAGTAGGACCTAATTGTAGTGTTAGAAACTTAAAAGTTGTTAATTTTAACTTTATTTTTTGGTTTCATTTTTTATATGATTCAGTCAAGTATTGCTTCCCATACTACGAATCAAATACCGCTCCCGACAATTGTATGCAAATGGAACAGGAGCACGTGGTCCTGCTTTTCATTACAATTTCGTTTCTTAAAAATAATGTTGCATTGCATGAAGTAAAAGTTACCATTACAAGTCATTGCTTTAACTGCAAGCATCAGTATGGCTCAAATGTACTTCAAAAGTCGAAATGCCATTGAAGACAGATGTTTCAAGGATTTAAAAAACTTTATGCGGCAAAAGACAATGCAAGTGGAGATGCGGGGCATCGATCCCCGTACCTCTCGCATGCTAAGCGAGCGCTCTACCATCTGAGCTACATCCCCATATGA
>JBBYHO010000002.1:129886-144853 GCA_038382025.1 Adansonia gregorii | reverse complement strand
TATATAATATTATAATAAATAATATATATCATATAATATATTATATATAGCATATATAATATATTAATAAATATAGTGCATATTAATTTGAGATTTGATATAAATTTTTTTTATTTTTTATTATTTGTAAATGGTAATTCGGGATTTAATATAATTTTTTGTGTTATTTGCAACTGATATTTTAAAATTTACTATAAAGTATGTTTTTATTTTTTATTATTTTTAAATAGTAACTCAAGATTTAATAAAAAAATATTTTCATATATTTTATTATTTCTAAATACTATTTTTTTTATATATGATTTATATGTATAATTTATATATATAGTTTATATATATGAAAGAGTCAGTTAGAAAAGTAGAGTTAAATTGTAATCACAATCTCTTTATTAATAATTCTAATAATTATTTTTTAAATAAATTTTTTCATTTTTTAGTTTTGTAAAAATTATCATTTTATATTACTTTTATAAATTTTTTTTTTGAACTTACCGGGTGAATGGGTTTTTTTTTAAAAAAACTAATTGTTAAGATTAAAAATTTTCATCCAAAAACTTATATTAATTAAAATTTACCAAAAACTTATTTGTAAAAGCCTCATCCTAGAGTTTTTTCAAATTTGGTATTATGCTCAAACAAAGCGTAAAGCCAAACATGCCCTGCCAGAACAAAACAGCACACTTGCTTGTGGCTTAGTGGGTGATAGTGGGGATTGCATTGCAAGGAAAGCCTTTACAATAAAATTACATTACATGTGCCTCCAAAGCAACTATTTCTTGTCTTTCAAACCTATTGCCATCCACTTGGCCTGGGGGCTTTCTTCTAGCGTTAGGACAAACGGACAAGCAATTTTTGAGAAAAGCCAAAATTGGATAGAAGGTTTAAATTTTTGGATGATTTGGTCTTTTCTTGGGGGGGGGGGGGGGTGGGAGAGAGTAACTTGGGATAACCTTTAGCCTCGTCAGACCTGGTTTTCCACAAAAATGTTTTTGAATTATTCATTTAGAATGTAGTGAAGATCAAAACTATGCCACACGATTATAAATTTCAAAAGCTTAAATTAATTAATTAATTTTTATAATTATTTTTAAAAAATAATATTTAATAAATTTAAAATTTAAATATCAATACTTATAATTTTTTATCTGTAAATTACAATATTTTTTATACAAAAATAAGTTAAATTTATGCCACACAACAATATTTTTATACTTGATTAGCAGAATCTCGTTCGTGGAAATGTGACGCCACTTACTTCCATTGTTTTATGGTCTTAGTTGTCTTTGCTCTTTTTCAAGTAATACACAACCCAAATGAAGTATAACAAAGGTGGTAAATGTTTTGACTTACGTAAATGATCTGACATCACTTTAAAGAGATGATTTGATGAAAGAAAATAAGCAAAAGCAATTTCTCAACTTGTCAACAAAAAAAATCTTAAACCCGAACTTGATGGTGGAGAGATTGGACCCCAATTTTAATGATGTATATATGAAATGAGAGTTGGATAAATGTAATTTACTACATTTATTCATGAAACCTTTATTTAGTTCATTTTATCAAGGATATATATATATATATATAAAACTTTCTTTGACCGTTTTGCTTTGTTGTAGTTTGCAAATAGGCTATCTATATGTTGCCATATTTGCTTTTTCAACGTTAAGACTTTGTCTTTTTCTTTTTTTAAAAAAAAAATTTATTTTCTATTCTTTATGGGAGTGGGAGGGGAGTCGTTAGAAATAAAACAAAGCACGTCAAATCCAAAGCAGAAAGAACATGAAATAATGGATGTTTTCAAGGTTTAGATACTATCTTTGAAAGAAAAAACTTATTTTAGACTCTCTTGATTTATGTATATATTAACTTTTATCTTAATTGGAAAGACAAAATCAAAATGTGACTTAGACATGAAAGATAAGTTGTTGTCTTAAACGGCTATGGTTCCTAACAATGTTTAAGTGGGGATGGTTTCAAGACTCGACATTGTGTACTTTTGCGACCAAACATCCTTTCAATGCTGTTTTCCTCGTTTAAGATGATTAAGAAGAATTCAACAAGACTTCCTCTAAAATTCAGCTCAACTCAATATGAATTATTTTATTTTATTCTATTCTATTCTATTCTATTCTATTGGGGTAGATCAATGGCAGTATGTGCGTGAGATTTAATATAAATGGGTTTATATTACATGCTCATCAAAAGAACACACCCATCTATATAGTATGTTTATTAATCTAATTACAATGTGGGCCTAATTCATGGGTTTGTAATTATCAATAAGATAATTTTATCTTCAGCTTAACTGACAAGGTATGTGCATTAGTCTCAATATTTACTTGGAAATTAATGGTTAAAAGCTTCAAATATCAAAACCTTCAATGGCTGGCTAGGAAAACAAAGAGAAACGTGGACGGATATACATTTGTTTTGTCTATCTTCTCATTTTATTAAATATCATATAATGTATTGTTAAATTTTTTATATCTAATTTGGTAATATACTTTTCATACAAATTTTCACAGACCAAGTTAAATCGAATTCAAGTTTGAGTAAATAGTAACATTCATGAACATATTTATTTACAAGTTTACAAAAATAGTATTTTTTTCCTTTTCATATATTTAACTTTTTTTTATCTCTCTTTTTCTTTTAATGAAAAATTTCCCTATCTTTTACAACTACACAATTATATTATATATTATGTATTTATAAGTATAAACATGCTTAAAAGCGTGTTTAGATGTTGATAGGTACACGTATAAAGTGGAAAGGACATGACCGAAATTCCTGTAATGAGCATTAAAAAAAAACTTTATTCAATTGGGTATTATTCAAGTAATTTTTCTGATGTGGGCTTAAACCCTAAAAAGTAGGTCCAAGAAATAAACACCTTCTAGGAATAGGAGAGATCTAAAACTTTTTGTCAACTCCCGAGCCAAACCATTCGCTGCCCAGGCCCAGCCCTAGTATCTACTAAAAATCATAGAATATCGTCACTTATGGGCTATTGGACAAAACCATTAATTTCATTCACAACGTAAGCAAAATTTGGATGGAACATATGTGTGTATATATATATATATATATATGTATATGCATTTTATATTATATTTTTGGACATTAAATTAATTTCAGCATCATCATCATCATCATCTCCTCTATTTATTATATTTTGCAAGATTTGTGTCTGGCCATGTATAATAATCTTATATCAGATATGTTAGCTACTGATTTTAGAGAACATATGAGCCACTGTTTCTGCAGCCAAACTTATATAGTTTCAATCATTGTAATAGTTTGAACGTTGTTAGAATATCGAACTGAAGCTATTTTGTTTTTATATATTGGCCGGTTAATATAAGGGTAAAGTAGTTTGTGTTTTGTTTTTTTAAGTCATAAAAATTAAAATAAATAGGGTCAATACTAAACTTCATCCAATTTGTCAAAGTGGGTCTAACTGGTCGAAACCTTGAGTCCAGTCTAATGTCTTTCTGGCGAAGAAGAGAAGACCGTAGCATAGCCATAGCCATAGCCATAGCCATAGCCCATAGGGCAGAGGAGTAGTTATTAGAAAGTCGAAAGTAACCTTTTGTCTTTATTTATCTCTCTTTAATTTGACAGCAGCAGGCTTTTCTGAGTTTTTGTTGAGACTTGTTCATTACGTACGATTGTTACTTGCTAGCATACAGCCTACAGGAGGAGTCCAGCAGCCAGCTACCGTATATCGCCCTAAGTAATGTTCATCTCATCTCATTGCTGTCTTTTACAAATTAGAATAAAATTACTTTTCAATTCGAAATTTAATACACTATTTAATTCATTCTTAGTGCTCTTCGTTTTTCACCAACCTGCATGTTGTCTTTTGAATATAAAATCAGGTAAAATCTTGGACAGACAGACAGACACTTGTACTGACAGGGGAGCAAGTATAACTTATGTACTCCGAACAGGTATTTATCTGAGACGGTGCATTCAAGCAGATAAATTCGGTTATTAAGCATTAGAGAGATATGGGCCTTAAATAGTTTTTGATTAAATGCACACAATTTTATTATTATCATTATTATTATTGAAAATTTCCCTTTTGTCAAATTTATTGTATGCTTTCTAGCCTCCTCGTATAACCCTTTTTTAACCAAAATATTGCAGAAACAAAGTCTTCCGTGAAGAATAATGTATATTTTAATCTTGGTCTAATTATCTAAACTCAATTATATTCTGAAAAATTAATAATATTAACCGACCAGTTCCTGTTTAATTAATGCATTAATCTTTGCTGAAGTCAATGAAAACAAAGCAAGGCTAGCTTTCAATATTTCATTCATAGCAGCCTACCCGATTAAATTATTTTATTTTTTTATCTTTTGCCAATTAAAGAAGCAGAAACAAGTTCGTAATTGGCGAGCTGGTTTATTTCATGTGCTCTAATAATGATGATTAGTGCACTTAATCAAATAGCAATGAGCTAAATCTCAAAATAATAATAGTAATAAGAAGACGCGGAAGAAGAAAATTAGCAAATATAGTTTTTTGCAAGATTCAGCTGGAGTCAGAGTTGCGCAGCGCAGAAGCAGGGATTTTCTATATCTGTTTTAGCAAGGAGTGTCTGAAATTCCACTTGCTTTGCTTTGGTGGAATTAGCACTAACTCATTATCTTGCGCTGCTCTTCTGTGGTCTTACGCTGCCAAATTTGAAGGCAGATTACAATCCTTTTTGTCAGAACAGATGTCCAATCTAAAATTTTTTTAGATCACTTAAAAGACCCCCCCCCCCAAAAAAAAGCAATGGGACTTGTTTGTTAAAACAAATTTCTACCAATTGGTTTTAATTGTCTTTTCCTAATTTTTGTATAGTGCTTTTGCACAAACAAGCAAATGAAATCACGCACTGAATGGAAAGAAAGCAGAAACCTCACCAACTTTTTTCACTTGTTTTTGCCTGTTCAGCTTCTTAGCTGTTTTGAAATAACAGGAAATGTACCATTGATAAACTACAGAAGGTGAACATCCCATCCCATCAAATGAAATCAAAATTAGAGGGCATCCTGGAGACGGGAAACCTTGATACATGTCACACACACTCTATAAAATTAACAATAAACGAAAAAAACCCCCGCTGGACCCCCTTCTAACACCTACCTTCATACCAAGCTCACATTTGGTCAAAGTAGCCGTTACTCCTTACCCTCTCTTCCATTTATTCAGAATCTCTCTCTCTCTCTCTCTCTGTCTAACAAGAAATCCAGGCCTTTCTTTGGACCGCTCCTCTGTTTCAATCTTTCACTTTCTCTCTCTTTCTCTCTCTCTCTCTCTCTCTCTCTCATGTAGGAGCATAGAATTCAAGAAATGGTTTTTGTTACAATGGCTCCTTCTATGCAAGAAGCTGTATTGTCAGTTTCCTTACTGTCATCTGCCACAACAAGTAGTAGCAGCGTTAGAAGCACAAGCAGTGAAGCTGAAGATAGCCCAACCGCATCTCATCGTTTTGTGATTCAAGATCTCCCCAGATATGAATTTCCAGGCAAAACAGTATGTGGGTTTCGATCATATAAATCATTGGCAGTGCTGTGTGGGCATATTGTTCAGTTTCTTGCTTGGCCTTGAGTGGGGAATTCATCTTAAGTGCGTCACAAGGCAAGGATATTATAGTTTGGCAGCAGCCTGACTTGAGGCAGTTCACAAAGTTTGGCCAAGGTGATGGCTCGGTGAAAGCACTTGTGACTGTTAGCAATAAGGTTGTCACTGCACATCAAGATAGTAAGATCAGAGTATGGAAAGTGTCAAAAAGGTCAGAGAATGTGTTTAAGCTTGTTGACACACTTCCTACTACTAAGGACTATTTGGGGGAAATTCATGAAGCAAAGCAATTATGTCCAAACCCGGCGGCATCATAAGCGTTTATGGATTGAACATGCGGATAGTATTTCTTGTTTAACAATCTATAATGGGTTGATTTATTCAGGTTCATGGGATAAGACCCTTAAGGTGTGGAGGATATCTGATTTGAAGTGTTTGGAATCAATTAAGGCACATGACGATGCTATCAACAGTTTAGTAGGTTGTAAGGGAATAGTGTATTCAGCATCTGCGGATGGGAAGGTTAAGGCTTGGGGAAAACAAGGAAAGACCTCTCATTCGTTGCAGGGGCTTTTGGAGGGCCACAAGAATGTTTCATTGAATTCGGTTGTTGTTTCTGAGGATGGAAAGTGGGTCTATGGAGGGGATTCAGATGGGTTTGTCATGGGGTGGGAGGGAAATGGTGATTTTGTTAGTCGGAAATTGGTGAGTGAGACAAAAGCACACCATATGGCTGTTTTGTGTATATGCCTGTGCCTGATAGGAGGGTTTTTGTGCAGTGGCTCAGCTGATAAAAGCATTGGTATTTGGAAGCGAGAGGCCTATGGTAAACTTCACAAAGTTGGGGTCATAAATGGTCATCAAGGGCCAAGTGCTTGCAGGCATCACCCTCTAATGTTGGTAATGGTTTCTTGCTCTATAGTGGAGGTCTCGACAAATCTTTAAGGGTGTGGTGGGTGCCCAACAACTCTGCTAAAACTCAGGACACCTCCTCAGCCCATAACACGGACCACAAATCTATTGTATTGTATTAGGAAGATTTTAATCAATGTTTTGTTTGTATTTAGGGAAGCACTGCTTCCTTTTTTATTTGTTTGTAGTGCTTCCACGATAATTTGTTTTGATTCAAGCTGTGAACATAGGAGATCTTGAAGTTGGTTTTCGGGGTTCATGTCTTATATGTATAGTTTCTCAGGATAAAATTCTTCAGAGTCGTGTGTGATAAAATTTTCTTTTTATATATTTTTTAAGGTTTCATACAGTTTTCTGGATTCTTATCAATTGTAATTAGTAGTTTGAGGGAAATTTCAAGCAATAGAATAATTTACAATTTTTTTCAGTTGAATGATTAAGAATACAGCAGCTTTCTGTTGTTTAATGAAGAATTATCATTTCTTATTGCAGCGATACGTTTGCTAATTAAGGACAAACAAATCAGGTAAACATCATAGAGATTGTTCGGTTTGCTGTTCTTTCTTAATTATAACTAGAACTTCAGTGATTTAATCAAGGAATTAACAAATCAATCATGATTGTGGTAGGGGTCTTGTGCAATTTAGTTATTTGAATCAGGGGACAAAGACAAATTTAGGCTTAACACGGTGATGATTTCTGGTGTAGGTAAATACTTAGATTATTGGCATAAAGAGTGGCTCAGAATCTTACCAATTCTTAAAGACAAGAACTTAAACAAACATCTTAATAACCCATTAAGAAAGGAATCTCTGCGTTAATTGTAGCCATCGTTATGTAAATATTCCTCTGCTGCCGTTGGGTTGGTGGAAACATTTGTCCTTCGCTTAGGACTGATCAGGTAGCAAATCATGCTAAATGTCTTAAATCTTTAGCAGAATTTTTGAGAAAGAAATTGATAATTTGGTTCAACAGAAACGAAGTTTTGGAGTCAAAACATCTTCCTTTGGTGGTTTTCTTTTCTTCTTAGGTTGAGCTTGCATCATCTTGGTAAATGATCCTCAAATGATGCATGATTAGAAAAAATAATATCTTATGGCCTAATATCAGCGACGATCAATACTGAAACTGCGTGTAGTGAACTCTTGATTTGGCCTACTATTGAGTATTGATTAAAGGGTAGGGTTGAGAAAATTTTCTTTTAGACTGGAAAACGCTTAGGTATCAATCAAGGAACCAATGTGGTAGGGAGATAATAGTTTTAAGATAGGATAATATGGAATTTAGGGTCTTACAGTCCCACCCTAATTATCACTTTAAGAAATTAGATAATGGAATTTAGGGTCTTACACACAACCTAGACCTATCCCTATACCTAGAGCCTAAAGCGGGAGTTTCATTTTAGGGAATATGAATGAATATGCAAGAGCTAAGTGATATTAACAATGCTCAAAAGGAACAGACAGACTACGCGTCGTTTCAGCTCTATCTTCTACGCAAAGACAGATTTTGCATTAAATTAAATTAAATACATGCCATCCCTTCAAGTAAAATAAATAAATAAATAAATGAGCAGACAGACAGTCATCAGGTATAACCAATGAAATCCTTGTGAAGCAAACAAAACCATTCAAGAAATATCAGCAATTAAACTACTTCTCTTCTACATGATGCTCACCAACCAACCAGGAAAGCAAAAGAAAACAAACTCAATTTAAATTTCAATCGCAGAAATTATTATTATTATTATTCTTATTATAGTAATAACAATAACAAGGTTCTCATGTCTCTACTAGCTATAGCTAAGCTAAATCCCAATAATAATAACAAAAATACTAGTTTCATTTTAGCCAGGAAGGAAGACAAGTATAAATTAATAGAAAAAACAAAAGGTAACAAAGAAACTAGAGACCAGAGAGTAAGAATTTCCTATGAAGAAGATGAAGCCGAAGAGGAGGAGGATGAGAGATCCAATCCACTAACTTGCTGCTGTTGCTGCTGGCATTAACAGCAACCCTTGGAATAAATCGGAAACGGGAAAAAGGGGTATAGTCTTTGAAAAAAGTAATTTGCTGCAGCAGATAATCGAACTTCACAGTGCACTTATCCGATCTTGAAGGTGGAGACGGATATTGCCAACCCCAACACTCTATATTCCAAAGGATAACCCAGGATAAAACTAGCACCAGTAAAACACAAAAAAATGATATTTTACTCTCTTTTCAAGTAAATGTACTTCCTCATTCCTTTTCCCTTTCCCCTTTCCCCTTGCCTTCAAACTTTGTTCCGTTTCCCTTATTCATCATTATATTTATATTATGGTCACCTCACCTGTAAAAGTAAAACAATATAAAAAAATTATAATAAACACCAACTAATTTTCCTAAACAAAGGAAGGACCTTCATCACCACAAATAGCAAATCACTTTAACATCAACTCTAAGAATCTCAGCAAACAAACTAAATCAACAATCATAAACTAAACTACATTAAAAAGAAAGAAAGAAAGAAAGAGATACTATAATATATATATATATATATATATTATATTACTTGAAAGAATAGGTTTATCAGCCCTGGACTCTGATGAGTGCTCAGTCCGCATGTCGTCAACATCCAACCAGCATGCATAAGAAAAAGACTTAATAAAATTCAAGATGCAGTTTATATGTCAGGCAAATAAACTATCTCAAAGCTTAAAATTTCTTCAATCTTCACCACTACTATGGGTGTGTGTATATATAATAATAATAATAATAATAATAATAATAATATTTTATCTTACTTCACGCAAGTAATTGAAGGTAATTAGACCTAAGAAAAAAGAAGAAAAAAATGTACATTATAATTTAATATTATCCATAGTATTAATAAAACAATTGTGTGTTAATTATAAAAATTAAATATTTAAAATTATATACTTATAAATTATATAATACAAATGCATTTAGAAGTTTTAATTTATAAAAATAAACATAAAAAATATATTATTGTTTACTATTAAGTGTCCTTAATATTAGTATAACAAGCTTATATTAAATATAAAAATTAAATATATAAGAGTTACGTGGGAACTCATATTAAACAAGTAGTTGGATTTGAAAGAGTTTTTGTTGCTGCAAGGAAGAGTCGAAATGTTAAGTTTGCTCTTGATGTTTGTTTGCAAGAGCTCGAGAATTGTCAATAAAAAAGGATACACACTTTTGCCATCCGGACTGCACAAAATTAAATTTTGTTGGGAATATTATCCCAATCAATTGAAGTTAATATTGACTTCGTTGGGTAGATTATTAGTGGCTAAGTGTCACACGGCTATTTCTCTTACAGCGAAAAACAAGGTTGTGAAGAAATTCACGTGAACTTATTGTGTTCTCTTGTGCATATACTTGTGGGTTTCGTTGCTAATTTGGGCAGGTTATTGGCTAAGACTTAAAAAGTTTTCAAATGCCATCACGCGGTTATTTCATATGTTTTCTGCTGCGAGAAAAATAACCGTTATCCGAGCTCAGTTGTGATATTCGTAGTAAAAGGTTCTACCATGATGCGTTGCATGAGCGTGTAGTGAGGGTCTGACACTAAGACTACTCATTTTTTAGGGTTTCTTTTTTTTTAATAATAATTTGTTGATTTTTAGGCATTTAGAATCAATCTATCCTTCAACGTTTTGATGAAATTTCTTGATATATTCCAGTTTATCTGTCACTCAAGGCAACAGAACTTCATCGGTCACACTCCTGGAAATGACGTATAAATTGAGACCAGAGAGAGAGTCATAACCAAGCCACTGGCTGTATGAAAGGAAATTTTGAAACTTGCTTTGAAAGGCTGGGTAAACAAACCTTCCTATCAGAGGTATGGACTGCTCTGGAAAAACCGGATGCAGTGCATAATCCCCTTTCAAAGACTAACAAAAGTAGGTAGCACCAATTTTGCAAGTTCCCAATCAAATCCAGGGATTTAGAATCCGAGAAGCATGAATCATAACAACAAAATGAGACTGCTATGCTTTACAACCAGCAAATTAATAACAAAATCAGCACTTCTCTAGGCAGATCTTGTCCCATTGGCATAATTATGGACCATAACGAAAAAAAAAAGTCTATATTGAACAAAGGGTACATCTATGAACTTCCCAGACTCTTCTAAAAATCAGGGGAAGGTTCACTATTATCTGTTACGCTGTTGAACGAATTCCAGAAAAGGGAACCATCATCCCTGCTTATGAGACAATAAATTAATCAAGTAAAAGATGGTCATGGCTTGATGGACAGAGAATCTCATAACACAAAATTTAGTCAAAAACAATGGCTACTCAAGATCCAAGCTAACCCTAGTGTTAGGTTTCCCACTCCTTCAGCAATGATTCATCTGATTATCATCCCGTTGAAACCTGGGGCTTTTGTAAGCAGGTATATACTGGGGAGAACCTTCCCTCTTCCGGGAACCACTGTGCCATGCTCCCCCACTGCTGCGACTTCTAAAGTCCAACTTTCTTGACCTAACATCAGAATTATCCCCTGGTTTACATCCCCATGCATTTCTCCCATAACCTCTACACCCATGATCACTTGGAGCTCCATTGTGTTGAACATAGCTATGTTCCCATAAATTATCTCCATTAGGCAACTTCCTATTATCTCGCTGGTTCCTTCCCCAAGAATTCCATTTGAAGTCACTCCATCCATCATTCTTCTTAGAGCCAATGCCTTGATAGCTATGACCCCAGGAATTGTTTCCAGTATTCCAATCCCTTGACCCATAATCTCCCCACGACTTATGCTTTCCACTTTCATTTCTCCAAGTAATGCTATTCTCCCAGGGATTATTTCCATTACTATTTAAATTCCCTAAGTCATCGACTTTACTAACCAACTGGCCCCAGCCCAGAAGATCCTTTAAACTACCCTGAGTACCATTGTTACTTTCCCAAGGATTATCAACCTTATAAGGGATTGTGTTACACCCTTCTGTTGGAGCAGTTGAAAGGTTCCTTGCTGTTTCGTTCTCATGCCCTACCTTGCCATCTTCTTCTCCATCATTAGGAGCAAAGTATTCTCGTTCTAAGTCCCTAATTAATTCAGGGTCAATATAAGGATTCCAATTTATGTCGTCAATATAAGCATTCGAATCAGGAGCAGAAATGTCACAGGAGAAACCATTGATCTCTGCCCAATACCGCTTTTTTGCATTGTGAAATGCTTCTTCTCCAGCTGAGTCATCCCACTTGAGCACATTATCTTTGTAGCTCATGAACTTCTTGGTGTCAACAACCTTCCGCCATGATACTTTTCCAACTAAAGTGCAGAATTTCTTTTCCCACAAAGGTACACCATCATTGAAAAACTCTATGAGAAGAAAAATTATAATTAGAAAAGAATCAGACACCTTGCAAAGAGAATACAGACAATAATGAGAGTGCTAAACACCGTGTGGCTAGTTGAAAGTATATTCATATGTGATTACTCGAATAAACAAGTAATAATTTCTTAAACGATGTCGATAGTTATTAGCAGAGAGGAAAAGTTAACAGGTGGAAGTAGAGCCCTTGCACCATAATTTTAAATATATTAAAGATGGCATCTTAAGTTAAAATCAAACTAGCAATTACCAATAAATTAGGAATAAAATGTAAATCATTTATCCTACATTTTTTTTCCCAAGAATAGACCTACTGATGGTTTTATGCAATATCCCAAGAACAGACCTAACCATAAAACAAAGGATCTTAGTATTCTTTTCCATCTGCATTTTTAACATTCATCAAGTTTGTTCCTCATTCTTTCCCACTTTGAAAGCATGAGCCCCTAATTCTATGCTGTGTTAATTGTGCACTATCTTCCAAACCCATAAGCCACTCCGACAAATGGTAGTAGTTTCGACTTGAAAAATATTCAGATAAAAACCCCACAAGCAAGGAAAATATTTTAATCAACGAAATTTATTAATTTTTTTTTTAAAAAAAACACAAACTCAATTGAATGTAAAATAGATAGATTTCAAGTACAAGTCACAGGAATGTTAAAGAAAGCAACAATTATAGAAAAGCAAATTAAATTTAGAGAAAACGATTGAAAAATTATATGAATATGCAACAACCAACCAGAAAGAGAAGATTCAGGGTGATGATAGGAAGGAGGACATTTAGGAGGTCTATCTTGGCCATAAAATCTCCGGTGCGGTCGATTTCTCCAATTGCCCATCCCTCCTCTAAAACCAAAAAAAAAAAAAAAATTTCTTATGCTTTTAATTAAGAGAAGACAAGAAAAGAAGCAGAAACAAGGTTTTTAGGGAAATAAATAATCAAAATTTTGGAACAGAGATTTTGTTGACAAACCAAGAGAACAACAACACTCCTGGGTGAAACTGAAAGTGAAAGACAAGGACAAAGACAAAGATGAGGAGACTGCTCGGAGTTTGAGAGCGGCTCTGTTTTTTGTATTGTAAGATGGAAAATTGAGAATCCAGTGCGCGCGGCGGAGCCGGATTCATTTCACCAATTTATAGTTCTTTTTATTTTTTTAACTTTTGTCGTTTCTTTTTAATTTAAGAATATCTACCTCTTCCTCAAGTTCCTTTTTGTCTATGTCCTTACGAAGGAAGATGTGTTTGAAATAATTCATGATTATTTCTACTACTGCCACTCTATCTGTACTTTCGATTGTTTTTCGTTTTTAGTTCAATCTTTATATTATTCAATTAAAAAAATATATATGTGAACAGTATACATAAAAAAGTATTATTATTATTATTTTAATATTTTTAAATCACACTTCCCTTGTAACTTTTCATGTTTTACTGTTTCTTTTTTTTTTTTAATCAAACGCACGTAATTTTGATGATGAATTTGGTTGATAAAATAATCAAACATGAATAAACATAATTTGGTTGATAAAATTGTTTATATGACTTCTTTCTTTCTTTCTTTCTTTCCCTGATGTACCACATACATATTAATTTCTTCACATCCCCCAATAAGAAACCATATAAATCGAATAATAAATGAAAATAGTAACAGCATATATAAAATAGTAAGTAACAATAAGAGAGAGAGAGAGAAAGATTTGATTAATAGCTGCATTCAACTATACAAAAAAGTCGGTTTGTGCTATAAGATTAATTGATTGATTGGTGTCATCCGACAGATCTCTCCAAAAATTGTTTAGAAGATATTAAAAGATTGTGAAGAATTACTCGGTTTGGTGAAGAAGACTCGTTATTTCTGCACCTGCCAAGAATCATCTCCACTTCATCAATTAATCCAACAATTGTTTCTTGCTGGAAACGAGAGTCATTCTCCCTGTATAACTTAATCCATGCTGACTTGGACAATGCCTGTAACTCTAACTCACTCCAAGGATGCATGCTAATACATGAAACAGCTGAAGCGTACTCATTTTTCTCCAGCTTCATGCAAAACCTTTCTTTCACCAGAGGCAGAGGAGGAGTCCTACCACCCCTTGCCATCTGCTCCCAAGTTGTTTCCAATACCACCCCCTTAACAAAATAAATAAATAAAACAAAAAACAGCTCTCAATACCCTAATCAAACACTTCATCAGCAAAATATTTCTACATACTATCTGCATACGTTTTTATCTAGCAACAATGTAATACCTTTCCAGCTCTGGCGGCTTCCAGTATCATGCGGAGATGACGCTTTGCATTGAAATGAAATCCATGCTGCAGCATCTTTCCATACACATGCTCAAACTCATCCCACCTCTTTTGTTCAATGCATGCATCTAACATGGTATTAAATGTATAATTATCAGCTCTCACTCTATGCAAATCATCACATTTGCTGCTCATTTCATTTGCATCTTCTGATATCTTCTGGAACAGATCTTTTGCTTCATCAAATAATCCATGATCTAGATAAGCTTTTAGCATGATATTGCAAGTGACAAGATTCGGAGAGCAAAATTTCTGCATTTCGTTGAAGATGTATACCCCATTTTGAATGTTTCCAGAGTCTAGACATGCTTGAATTAAACCAGTATAAGTTACCACCAGAGGTTTGTTGGCAACCTTGCATATTTTCTCAATCTGTAAAAGACAAAGTGCACTAATATGTAAGCAAATGTACTAGTCAAGGCCTTGATATTTTATGCATATTCATTGTAGGTAGGTTGATGCTCACTAATATATATAAGTTTAAATCAAAAATTAAATACACACACACACACACACACACTAAAGCTTAACTCTTAAACATCACAAAGAGCACTCATTAATACAAGAAATCGAGTTCACAGGCTTCAATTACTCATCCCTCACAACCCATATACAGCACCATATCACGATAAACAAACACCTCATTACTGCACACTGATTATCCTGAAAAACAGAATTTCAAAGACTTCATTAGGGTTGGGCCAACAGGGTCTCTTAACGCCCTCTTTTTTTTCTTCCCATCGGAGTTATTTCTTATTTCACAAATACTTGCCATGGTAAGGAAGAAGGGGGGAACAAGCAC